>JAYRBW010132613.1:0-15835 GCA_036023295.1 Invenusta paracnida
CCCCCCCCCCCCCCCCCCCCCCCCCCCCCCCCCCCCCCCCCCCCCCAGTGTTCTAGAGTCGCTCCTTCCCTACTACTTAAATCCTTGGCTATACCCATAAGTGTAAACATATAAAAAGAAAAAGTTATGTGTTAAAACACTTTATAGGCATTATAATAACATTAAAGTAATTAAGTGTCAGTGTTAAGTAATAGAGTATCAAAGTAAAGTGTCAAAGTAATAGAAGTAAAAATAAGATACTTTAGTATACAGGCATTAAATAAGGAGAGCGTAGCATAGTGGGTAACGTGATGGCCTACAAACACCCAGGTCAGTGGTTCGAGAACAAGTAGATCAGTGGTTCGAGACTCGGAACGTACTCTAGCTTGAAGTAAACTGTATGCGCTGTCGTATTGAATTAATGTAGGTCCTGTCATATAAATAAATAATATATATAAATTTTGATTTTTTATATTTGTTCCCGGTAGCGATGTGGTTATACACGATAAAATCTGAACAAGTCTTATATATCATAACGGGGGCGGCCAAATTTTCTCTAATAAAGAAAAGAGATGTTGCGTAACAGGATAAAATACGGGAGTGGAATATAATATCTATATCTATATATTATACTATATTACGCGCTAGATTATATGTAGTGCAGAAAATTTGTGCCGATACAACCATTTATTAATTTAGTATGTCTTCTTATAGGGCTTTACAAGGTAATCGGTTTTTTGTGGCTCTGCATTTGAGTTAAAATCGTACAAACAAAAGACAGTGTATTTATAATTATTAATTATTAATCTATAATGAATATTTTATATAATACACAAAAATTCTCTATACACAAATTTGAATTGTTATTCATGTACACAACTGCGGTAAAATATAGTAGTATAAAACAATTAAATAAATGTAATTTTTTACTTATATATATATATGTATATACTGTCATATATTTTAATTTATTAATCTAATATAGGTTAACAAATTATACTTGTTTTCCGTGCTTGTAGTACCTATACATGTGATCCGAAACGTTTATCAGTTCATACTCATTACACTAGTAGTACTGCTGTTTTCGACTTAATGTTGAGCATGACCTACCTATACTAACTATATATATTCTGTCATAATCTTATTGTAGATAATTACATAGTATACTAGCATATAGTGTATAAGGTGTAGATCTTGACTAGCTGATCTATTATATACGATATAAGTTATATATATATAGTAATTTCATAGGTGTATACATATCTGTGTTTCTATGTATATAAACGAAAAAACACATAATGTATATATGTTAACACGACTATATTTCTCAGTGAGTAAATTTTTCGTGTTAAGTTATTGAATACGATCAAAACTATACTTTGTACAGAATATTGCAAAGGTTATTATTCTATCTTAACACGCATGCCACCAGCATATTTTTCTCTTGATCAATCAGATTCGTTTTAATACAGCTCTTGAAATTCAGCTCTTAGGCGACACGCGACTCATATAGGTTTATATTCACCTCACAGATGCAACTATAGGTACTTACAGTGCTGCAAAATATTCAGAATACATCTATTCATAGAAATCTCTAGACCCTGTCAAGTAGCCTGATTGGGACAAGCAACCTCTTCTGATTCATATACTTAAAAATATATAATACAACTTTGATACATCACTTGATTAATTTTAAGACAGTGTTTTACATATTTTTTTGAGAATTGACAAATCGACCCTGGTGATTATTTTATTTGAACATTTATTTGAACATTTATTTGAACATTTGTTTGAACATGTAAAGCAGAACCTGTGTGAATTTTAGTAGGCATCAATTTTTTAAATTTAGAAGTCGTGAACTTTCAAATAGTGGTGGATTTTATTATGAGGTAAGTTTGTGAAATAATACTGAGCACATTAATATAATAATGTAAGCAGTACCTACTATAGTTAATAATCTACAACATAAATACATGATATAAAATAATACTGGGATGGCATGCTGACTTATTGTCACGTACAAGCAGGTAGGAATATTTATAATTAAACTATGTAGTATAAATACAAACGTTGTATGAAACTGTCCCCACGAGTCTCATGATCCTATTGTTATTTATTGTTAATTTCAGTAATAATTATAATTATATATTTTTTATTCCCAATATAAATATGAATATACAAAAACATATTTTTAATGAAAACATAATATACAAATTGAGCCATACGTTTGAATATATATGCAGATTAAAATTACTATTATTTAATTATAAAACTTTAAAAATATACTACAGAAGCCTATACTTTAAAAATTTAGATTATTATTACATTTGAGATATTTCAAGGGATTTGAGCTATATTCAATTTTAACCCTCATTCAGTGAAATGTTTACCTAATATGTTTCAACTGTAATGATATTTATTTGAAATGCATTTTTTTTAGTTAGGTTATTTACTTTATCTAAAATAGTCTAAAAATCATAAAAAATACCCTTTCTTTAAATTCTTTGCTTCTAAAATTTGTTTGCATTATGTAAATATACGATTTTGTTTATTAAAAGTGTGATTTGTTTTCAAAAGCTCTAAAGATAAAAAGGCAATGTCACTTAAAGGTACAAAATATTCTTTATTGATCGCTTAAAATTATTTTTAATTTTACACATTATAGAATTATAAATATATTATTATAGGTATCGTTTACTTTTCATCATTCAATATATTGCATTTCAGATCGTTTTATTCCGTATATTTCTGTTTCTCGTCTAAAACCACTACTGTATATGATTATAGTCTAAGAATAGTGAAGTTTAATTTAACTGTTTAATATACAGTTATGCCAATAAAATTTTCAGAAATTGCAAGTTTTTATTATGAATATGAAGAATTATCAAAAGAGCTTATTAGGAGAAATGAATTCTTACGTAATAACTGAATATTGTATTTTTAAACGATATATGATTTGACTAAATTATATAAACCACAATATAATAAAGAATTTTGTATAGAAAACAATTAATTACATATTTATTTGTACTTTAGGTACCTATGTATGTATGTCTGCATATAACTGACTATATTTATATGTACATTTTATAGTCATAGTGATTTTTTTATATACGTACATATTTCGAGTATACTTACACAAGTGTAAATTTGAAGGCGCAATGTAATTTAAGTGAACATCTATCTATAACGTTATTTCATTGACAGCAAATAACTATAAGTTAGGTATTGTAATGAAATATAATAACAAACTCTATAAATATTATACAAGATAATATTATCAAAAAACACAGATCAGTGCTCCACATATATAGGTATATGTATACAGAGTCCGTCTGACATAGGTACACAAGGTTCAAAATAAAAACAAATAATGTAAAGCAGCATTACGAAGCACGCATATAATTGTGTAATACAACAGAGTGCAGTGTACTGCCTAAGTTGCATTCTCGAAGACGACCAATTCATACAATAAGTAGAAAAAGTAGTAATGCTTAGTTTTTAGATTGCATAGCCTGCACTGGTTTAAATATATGTACCTACAACATGCCAATCAAGGATAAAAAGAAAGTAAAAATACCAACCTGAACAGTTTTCTACTATAAGAAAAGGCCAATTGTGTATAATCTTACGCCAGACATTTATTTTATTTTAAGAGTACATAATTGTGTACTTATATCTATATACATTCCTAATAATAATCTACGTAAAAACAGGATTATACTTATACCTGGCTACATATAAATTATAACAAACGTGGATGACTAAAACATCTAATCATTCAAACGGTATAACAGTATACTTTAATGGAATAAGTGTCAAGTTTGTGTTTTGAAATGCATTTTTTCAAAGTGTACACTTTAAATAGCTATGTTCTATTCTAATTAATATATTCGTATACACACTACACACTACACACACACCGATACATATATATATATATATATATCAACAAATTAATTATATATATATTATTTTAAACTATAATACATACTTAATTTGTTAAACATCGCATTTTATAGGATTAACGCGTATTTTGAAATCAGTAAATATGGCTTAAATGAGAAATGTTTATTGTACTGTATAATATACTAATGTTAAAAAAGCATTTTTGAACTTAATATAAAATGTTTCAGTCGAAAGAGTTTATTACCATTTTAAAGTTTAACAAACATTGAAATATGTATACAACTAAATAAATATTACCCAATTTTTAATTTGAGATTAACTAAAAGCAAAGTTAGAAATTTACTAAATTTACTATGCTTATATATTTACATATAATTAGTCAAGATAAAAACATAAAATAGACAATGAAATCCTGTGCAAAGTTTAATGGTATGTACCGCCATGTAAACACAAATACTATATAATATTATGGAGGTATAATGTTTCGATAATTGAACGAAATGTTCAGAGCCGTCAACTCGTTACTGGAAATAAAACTGATTCTTTTCATAGTGTAATGTGAGTTTGCATTCGTATTTTGATTAGATGCAATCAGAAAACCCATGGAAAAAAACCCATTCTGTTATGAAATGTTTAATGTTATATTCTTGCATTAGTCATAATAATAATACATAATAAGACTAGACATAATGAACTGTATAAGTATTATGGTTGAATACTGTTACAGTTTAGGCATACTCTCATAACCAGAGTTTTCAATAGGCTTGTTAGATTTCATGTACTGTCGATATATAATATATATAATTATGCGTACTATAGTATATATATAGCGTATATATACAGTAGATGCTAATGTCAGTTTGGCATTAACTTTCTTATAGATGTGAAAATTCAAGAGGCAATCCTATCACAAAACACTCAAACTTGGAGTTTATTAAATGAGGTTATCAAATTGTAAGGCACGCGTGACCCATGATATGCTTCAAAATATATTATAGAGTCTACATTTTATGTGCTGTCTATTTGGAATAAGACTTGCTCACTAAAAGTTTCGAAAGATAATATATTTATAATCGTACTCCTACGTCTATTATTTCATATTCAGAAGGCACGCGCCGTGGAGTAAACTTTATCATAATTTTACAAGTTTCTAAAACATGTTTTCTTTATTCACTTCTGGTGAAGATATCAAAATATAATTCTTGAGAAGAGCTGACATGTTTCATAATTTGAAGTTCTTTGGTTCTGTCTTTATGATAAATGGTATTTTTATATATAAATTAAAATATTGTTAACTGGACGGTATAAATTAGTGCACTCCTTATAAACCTTCCGAAGTGATATATATTAACCTTCGATTTGTGATTAAAATTTTAATTTGGTAAGCTATTTTTTTATTTTTTATTTAAGTTTATTTAAGTTTATTTAAGTTTCAATATTAAAAAAAATATAGTTTTACTAAATTTCTTTACCCAACAGTTGGATCATAAAAAAAGTTGCTTCCCCCAGCGGGTGATCTACCTGTTGGATCACGGCTTTATAATGTGATAAATGCAAATCTAAAATTAATGAATACTGAGATCACTGAGATCACCATATATATTAGCTTTATTCCTAAGTTTTAATTACTTGGTTTTTAACTTTAAGCAGAAATCTAGTCATAATAAGTTAGGTTCTGCAGGTACTGTAGGTACTACACACAGGAATTTAAATATTTTGGTAGGATGAAATTTATCCACTGTATATAATTTAATTAAACGCATAAAATTATTAAATATACTTTTTAAAAACATTTAAATGTGACTGTTTGATGCCATTTGTATTTCAGAATTTTTAACTCATATTTGTAAATGATAGATATATATATATATCTATCATTTACAAATAAATATAATATAGCATATATGCTCTCCTTTAAATCTCTCTCTCTTTTTATGCTTGCTTAAGATTTATATTTTAAGTTTATGAAGTGTAAACTATAAAATTTTAATAAGAATCAAGAGAATAACTGTTAACTTTAGTATGTGTTTACACAATATTATAGAGTTGAAAACTGATGTATTTCTTATACAAATTGACGTATTGGTATACATGTGTGTTTGTGTTAATTACTGAGATTAAATTAGTAGGTTGCTGAGGTTCATAAAAGTCCTACTATTTTATAATAGATTTGCAATATGGTATGTATATTTCAAAATCAGTACATTTGGTACATTTCGTGCTTAAAAACTATAAAGATTAGATAGTAATTTTGCTTAAAACATATCATGTTATACGGAATAGTGTATACATCTTATTACTTTCTTGTTGAAGAATAAAACACAGTGATAGTATATATATGTAGTATATAATCGGTTGATTATAGAGCAAACATATGCCGGAGCAATAGTGTATATAATTTTATGAGTAAACTAATATAGAAAAAAGTCTATATGATTTGTTTCCATTCTGTGTCTAATATATTCGTCTAATAATATTATGTCTATAATAACTTTGAAAAAGTAACCACAAGCTACGTGATATAATTAACTTTTTTTACAAGCATGGTTATGATTCATACTGGATGATATTTAAAAATAATATATGACGATGGAAATTATGTACATAATATAATAATTATGTACATAATATAACCATTTATTAGATACTTATGTAAAAAGTGTGAGAATAATCTTCTGCGGTCATATAATTCTTTCTTTGGCTGCCGAAGTAGAAAGATCATACAAGTCATAGCTTCTCTAACAATTGGTGACATAATAGGTATGTATTTATAGGATACTGATATAGTATCTTAATAATGTCACTTTTAAAATTGTAGCTTTGAGCAGAGCATTATTTTCTTTTAGATAAAAATGAGCGTATGCCTATAACTATTTTGTTTTAAATTCCTTCTGAATGTAAGTATCTACCTATGGCTATGTCAGTGTGATATAGTATTATAATGTAACTTAATTTTAGATTTAAATTTATTGTTATAACTAGGTCATATGCGTGGAATCAATTTACTACAAAACAAATGGATTACTAGATAACATTTTTAAATAAGTATAATTATATATATTGTATAACTAAAATTCACAGAATGGATACAATGTATTGTTTATTCAATCTAGGTACATACCAAATATTTATATTACAGTACCTATCATATAATATAATACATATATTATTCTTATTAAATCCTATATACCTAACTACTAATATAAAAAAAAGTAATCAATATAGATGGTTTTGATAGAATTCTCTATTCTTTTTAACATTCAATAGTTTATGAATTGATTATTGAATTTTTTCTATTATTTATGTATATATATATATATATACACTTTTCACATATATTTCGGAAAATTATTACTTTCAACTATAGTTTACTTAGGCACCCAATATATATATATATATTTCAAAATGTAAAAAGATAACCGATCAAAATTTATAATATGTGGTACATATAAAAATATATGTATATAGAGAGATAAGTATCCTAATGATTCACTCAAATTTAAAAAAATTAAAATAACAATAACAAAAATGTTAATGCATTCCAGAAATATACCTATATTGATATATTTGTTTGTGGAAAAATTAGAGTGATTAATTTAATAATATATTTAAGGTATATGTGTATCTATTGTTATATTATACCTATGCAAACTTCTTTATTTATAAATACCGATAAGAAAGGTAAGATTCAGATAAAATCAAACTTGTATCTAATAAAATAATTTTGACATGCGTAAATAAAATTTTACCACTTTATTGTAATTTGTAGAATTTAGGCATATATTACAAATCTCTTAACAATGTTGGAATTTTATGATATTTATGATAGAGTTTATGATATTCCCAGTCCACTTAATCTTTACCTTGTGTATTTTTTCATTTTTTTATAATTAAAGACTATCATACGAAAGTAACAAAATAACTAACTTTGGCTATATAGTATGGCATTTTGTTCGTTATTTTTTACTTTATTTTATATATTCGGAGAGGAAACAAAGAATATGAAAAATATATTACTATTCCACGATATTGTATACATTATTCTCCTTTCTTTCAGATGGAGCACCAAATGGAGGTAGTCTCAAGTTTACAAGAACTCGAGGACGTGGTTACTTGCTCAATTCATTTGGGTTTGCTCAAGGATGCACGACTTTTACCATGCGGTCACTCATTCTGCCGGAAATGCATCGACAAATGTCTAAGAAGTCGACAGCCCGAAGATGGCACGATCTTTCACTGTCCTCAGTGTCGCTATTCCTGTAATCTTGGAATGCCAGAAACCAATGTTTTAGATGGAAGGCGAGAGTCAGTTGCGTCTGCTCTGCCGCGGGCAATTGCTGACAATAAGATGGTTGAGCTTATTGCTAAAAAAGTAGAACTCAACAAACAAAGTTCAGGAGAATCCAAGCAACAGCAATATAATCATAATATAAGTACCTCGACTATCAGTAGTACTGTTATTGACGCGAATGTTATCTCCTTTCATGAGTCAGCTGTGGGTCCCAGGTCTTCCAGTTTTAACCACTGTACCCGAACTATTGACACACCCTTTCATTCGACAGCGATATCGCAATTAAACTCAGGATCTGCATCCATTGCTTCTTCCTTAGGTTGTGATTATGATGCACTACGCTCAAAGATGAGTAAGTTTAAGCGATATAAAATCGATCAAAGAATTAGCGCCGTGCCACCACCTCTGTTAACTGGCTTGTCTACAGCGGTAAGCTGTGTCAGATCTCCTAATGCTGCATTTTCTGGTTTACACAAGGGAAATTTAAAAGTGACCTGCGCTGATGTTCATTACCAAGATAATGAAATGTTTATTGTAATGATAAATGATTATAATAACACCTTGGTCGTTCGCAGTAGTGAGTATCCTTCGCTAGAAACTATCCCGATAACGGTCAATTCCTTTCAATTCAAGCCAGTTTACTTGAAAGTACACCGAAGTCGACTATATATGAGCGGTATTGTCGAGGGTCCTGAACCAGCTGGTGTCTTGATTGAATGTCGACTTGATGGTAAATTAATACGATCTTCAACCTTATATCCATCTAGCGAAAGTTGCGAGTTAACACCGGTCTGTGGATTTTGGATCGATTCCTTTACAGGGAACATCTTCCTTGCTTTGACAAGTCAACAGAAGATTGTTGAACTGTCACCAACTCTCGAAGAAACGGGAGTGAGTTACTTCATCATGGGATTTCACCCATCTTATCTTATTCGGAAGGCAAACAGCAGCGAGATTTGGGTGTCATGTCCACACAATGGTCGTGTGCTTGTTATTGATGAAGAGACGGGGCAATTCAGTCAAATCGGAACTCACAAGATTTACAGCGCTGTACCATCACATCTTATCTTCACTAGTGATGAAAGAATTATGTTTCTTGATTCATCGCAAAAGAGAATATTTTGGATCCATAAAGAAAATAACTATATTTTAGTACAAGGTTTGTGTTTTAGTGACAAAAAGATTAACGTTAATATATCGAGCATTTCTGCCATGGAGGATGGTCGTATTTTATTTACCTTTACTGATCGAGTATGGTTAGTTAAGCCGACTCGTTCATACACTACAGAAATTTCTTCCAAAAGAAACAGCTGTCATATTCTTTGAACAAATCAGTTATATTTTAAAGATCAGCCAAATTGACATATTTTTATAGATCTACTTATTGTTCTAAATTATTGTTTTTCACAATAAACCATTTCAGACAAAACGTCAATACAAATTATCGATTATTGTACATATATACATATACACAATTCAATACTTATCGAAATATCTCTTCCTAAAAATCAAAACTTTGTTATATATATCCATATACGTAAAATACAAAATATGTATATATTGACAAATGAAAATAATCAATATTATGTAGGTATATATTATGTATAAAACTGTACACAGGTATAAGTTTATATTGATATAAATACTTTATAAATAATTTATACTGTATATATTTTGAAGTGACACAGGATTACAATTGTATGAGATTAGAAAATGATTTACAAATACAATAGCATATATGTTTTATTTAATATAGTTCATGTACTTTTAGAAATGATTTATACAATCATAAAATGCTCAAAATAGTATATTAAATATTAAGATAAAAAATAATATTTTTTCGATCTATTCATAGGTATATTAACTCAAAAAAATCTATCTCGTTTCATTTAAATGATATAATATAGATAAACATTGTATTCATCTGTGTAGTAGAGTAAGGTACACAAATAGAAATAGGACTGATTATACTGTTTACAAACACACAATTACTAGTATAATATAAATAGTTATGTACAGATCATATATCATATCTTATGTACCCATATTTATGACGAAGTTTTTAACAATAAATTATGTATTGTTTATATAACTCAATGGCCATCACATGATTACTACTACTATTATTATATACCTAGACTTGTATGTAATACAGCATAATGACTATATGTAATAAATATATATATATATATATATATATGTACATGTAATTATTTATTATGTGTACTATTCCATGTAATTTAAAGTATTTCATTTCTAGATAATGTATTCAATCAATAATATTAAAGTACGGTACATTCAACCACAATGAAACACATAAACTTAAAATAACTGTTAACAAAAAGTAGGATTACCATTGTCCTGATTATAAATATCAATTATAACACAATGTTCATTTCCTTATCTCCGTTCTTCAAGTACACATAAATTCGGGAATCGTCACCTTTTTTTTCTTCAGGTTGAGGCCGTGGTTGCCTATTATCTCCACCCATTGAGACACACTGACTTGAACTTGTAGGAGATTTGGATGAATTTCTATAGATCGCCATACTCATTTCCTTTTCCATGCAGGTTTTATTGATATAAACTTCATCCACATTCAATATATGACTAGTTTTTTTATTGCAGACTAATCTTAGGATTCCATGCAAAACTAGCCTAGTCTTGACTGTTCTTCTATTGCTTGTGTTACCGATGAAGCCTTCTTTACCGATTGAAGCCATGAGTAAGCCCGTAACTTTCTGGATTGCATGAATTCCCAAAGACTGCATTTTGTACCATGTAGTTCCAGGTTTGATTAAAGGTGTCAGGTAAAATGCATCAACCGATTTATGACTATGAACTGTTCCTCGGTGAGAAATATACTTCTTGTAGATTTCAACAACGTATCGTTCCGGTTGATTTTTGTTTTGATAAATTTTCACATCATTCGGTTCTAAGCGAGATTGCTTTAAAGTTTAAACTAAAATTCTTTGATTTCGATATGTGCTCACAATAAGAAAGTACTTCTTCTCCATTTTGACATATTAATTTCAACTGTGACATTTCTCCATAAACAAGAGCACGATGTTCAGCAGCCGTTCTTAGAGCACAGTGCGTTCCCAGTAATTAAATTAGTGTGTGTATTTACTGCTTAGAGCTTAATCTTAGAGTATTAACTGTTCCCAAAGCTCCTTTCATCCAAAGCTCTTCTTTGTCATCTCATGATATAACTTGAGCCCTTCTCGCACCTTTCACATTTCCTTTACGCGCACTTAACTTCATCGCAACATCCAGCACTACTAAAACTATCAAATTTTTTGGCTAGAAATAATGACCATTTTTTGTTAAATTTGTATCTGAAATAATGCTGCAACATTGCTGTAATCTCTTTTAGGGATCTTGGTGGATTTTTGGAACAATCCTTTTTGCGGACATCAGCTATGAAATATTTCAAGCAAAAATTAAGATCCATGAAATCCATCTCATCAGGATCTTTAAACACCTTTAAAATGTTATCGTCCATCCTAGATCTCCACACGTAATGTCATTCTTTGAATAGTCTTACCGTCAATTCTTCCTTTGATTTGGTACTTCTGGGAATTGTTGCTTCGATATGATTATTGATTGCCGCTGTTGATGTTGAAGCAAATCTTTTATTATTATCAAATGCTATGGTATTTTCAGAACTCTGAAGATTATCAAATGTATTGATAATTGTGTTTAGAATTGGTAGGTCTTCATCATCCATAAGATATTACAGATAACTTTCTTGATTCATTTTATGTTCACTGCCAACTTTAACGTTATTCCTAAAACAACAAAGAAACAGAAATAATTGAATTTTAATCATTACTAAGATATAGAAATAAGTGAATTTTTGTATTTTAATCAATGCTAATTGAAATTTCTAGGACTTTAAACGTTTAATATACTGCGGTAATTACATTACTTTAATGCATGATCATTCGTAATTTCTAGTTAATTTAAAAAAAATTAAAATAAATAAATAGAAAAATAAACCCCGAAAATGTTATTGTAGCAAACGATTAAATGTACAACCCATAACATAACATAGTCAAAAGCGTCATTTAATGGCATCAAACCAAAGCGATTCAATGCATTAAGTGTATTGTGTCCAAGAGGCCTTGATGTAAAACACGAGTCAGATTTTTGACATTTTGTTGTTGTTTGAAGGTAAAATCGATTAGTATTAGCAGGTCGTCGTTTCAAATATTCTTGAAATATTTTAATATGACGTTTTGAAGGGTTTTCTCAATTATCGAAATGAATTTTTCTGTTAGAATTTAGTCTGCGATCGCATAGACCTCTCGCATAGGTTTTCGTGTCCGCTTCTAAGTATTTAAGCGCTCGTTTACCAGAAACAGTTTCTATATGGAACTTTTCAACAGACAAACAAGCGTGTCTTTACTACTGCGAATAGCAAAATCAATGCCGCTTAAATAAAATATTGTTTGAATTAACTGCTTAGGATTTGCACATCCTAACTCGCCCCTTTCCCTAGATTATCTTCTTTCTTTTCTGATATGATTTCAGCCTGTCTTTTTGTAATACCCACTTTTGCGCTTGTCGACTGTTTCATCGATGAATCAAGACACTTTCTTAAGGGAATAAAATGATCGCTCTTGAAGAAATTAACAGAAGAAACAGATGAACTGTTTAGAACTTGTTGAAGTCTACCAATTATGGAAACTAAACTATTTAATGGATAGCGAGTAGAATCTTCCTTACGACACTCGAGAATAAATTTTCCAAGCCAATAATTTGATTCCTCTGTTGACCAATTATCCAAAGAATTTCCCAGTAAACAATGGAAAAATTGTTCATCAGGTTTTACTAGCCTGCCTGACTTCCACTGCTGAAATAAACGGTAAGCCGAAGCATTCCTTATCCTGGTATTTTCAGGAATACTCCTTCTTTTCAATTTGTCTACCTCTTTATCAGACAATGGATATCTATATAATAGACTATATAGATATCCATGATCAGACAAAGCTTTAAATCTTTCATTAAGCTGATTTGGATCATATAAATCAAATGTATCCGGCAAATATTCGAAAATCTTGAGTGGTAGCACACTGGGATCAAAATCACCCACAAACATTTCAATAGTCAATTGCGTATCCCAGTTAAATAGAATATGATCTTTATGTCAATATTAAATCAATAGTATTTAAATTTATACCATATTGATCATAATTTTAAATTTCCGGTAAATAATTTAAAAGTCCCGGAAAATTACATCATACGCTAATGGAAATAATGAATGAAAATAATTTCAAGTGAATATAAATTAATGACCGATGGCCGAATATATTCTATATAAACGAGTATAATTTACGGGTGTTATCGTTGATAATCGATGTCAAACGTCATAGTAGAGAGAGAGAGAGAGAGAGAGAGAGAGAGATAGAAAGTTTTATTGCCAAATAACTGTAAAGTATTTGTACTTTTAAAGGTAGAGATCATAAAGTAATTACACATTGTGTTTTGACTCTTATTGAATTCATATGCATCGCGTTGTACAGTTTTATCGATATAAAATCGTTTTATTTTAATGAATTTGATATATAAATGGGTATAGACTAGAAGTAGTGTTAAATATTTTTATTAAATTCATTTTAGGAACAAAATATACACATTCATACAATTTTAACATAAGTAAGTTGTCTGTAATATATCATTCATTGCCTGTGTATCTAAAACTGTTTTACTGCATAAACGATTTCATTGCTCTGAATTTTAGAAAAATTAATATACAAAAGCTTTTGGGTAGACGAATAGTAGTATAAAACTGCATACAGATCAATAAGAGTCGAAACTCTAGGTATAATTACTCTATGGTAGGGATGATACATAAAAACCAAGTTAAAATAAAAAATAAAAAAAGGATGACAAAGATTCACGTGGCTGCTTGGTTGTAAGCCTAGATCGTTACAAGCTGTGATGAGAAAATATTTTCCGCTTAGGACCATTTTGGGGGATCTAAATTAGTTGGACTGTCTGATATCTCTTTGATTCATTTCTCATTGTGTTTAAAATAAGCACAATGACAATCTCAAAAGCCTGATATTTATTGCTATCTATAATTTTTAATGAAGCTCAATTAGTTTAGTGGAAGTTTTAGTTTATATCGATGTAGTCAAATTGACTAATACGCAGATAAACAGTCCTATCTACAACGGTATCATTCTACTATCCCTCTATCATACTATTATTATCATACTATATTATTAACATACATATTTTAACTCATTGATCTAGATTGGAATTTAACAGATGATCAATTTAGGCATATATTTAGGCAAGGAATAACAATTTGTGAATCAAGAAAGTTTATTATTTAAATTGTTTTAAAATACGTTTATTTATAATTTGTATTAAAATTATTAATTTATAAAAAAGTTGTAATTATTTATTATTTTTTAATTATTGTCACTTATTTCTTAATCTTTTGTTTTTATTAATAAAGTGATTAATTTGTTACTTATTTTTCATTGGGATTTTTTTAAATAAATTATTTATAATGAATCATCATATATTGATCACCTTTTGCTTTACAGATCAACAAAGAAATAGAACACTTCTTCTCATTGGAGATTGCATCAAACGGAGCGCCGTCCCCGACGAGTTGAAGCTAATATGTTGTTATAATACATACTAAAATTATTGTTATATTTCCTACACATTTTAAAATATTTATTTACATCTAAATATTTCCCATGTTATATGATATTCTTAGCTCTTCTGATGAATTATTTTATAGAGTAAAATAATAAAAACTTATTTTAAGTTTTGTTTATTTTCAATTGCTTAATTTTGAATAAACCTTACATATACTATACCTATTAACTGCTACTCTCGTTAAACCCTCCCTCATTAATTCTAAAATTCCTCCAATCTGACCCAATTTTTAAGGAGCGAATCAATACTTATGCAAATACATAAAGTTTAAATCTCGATAAACTGACTCTCATATTCCGACTCCAACCTCAATTTAGAGGATCTAAGCTTAGCACGTGCCTAGATATATATCCTTGTTAATCCGACTCCTGCAATTATTTTTTTATAACTGTGCACATAGTACACTAATTGATTTTTGGCTACGATGAAAGTTATTTTTCTTACGCTTACCGAGTGCTATTTTTAAGTTGTAGTTATGTTGGTTGAAGATGCATATTATTGCGCCATCTAACCAATCGGGAGTGGTACCAATTGTAATATTTGTAATATAACAATAATAATAATTATATTATAATATTTAATTGAAAATTATTAATCTGACTCCACAATCCGTCATTATAGTTTTGGTATTAATGGAAAATGGTTTAACGAGAGTAGATACTGTTTTATTAATATAGTAATATCATATTTAATAATATATTAATAATATTTTATATGATTTATCTTAAACTTTTATTTAATATACCTATTATATGTATAGGTATAGCTTCTATATTTTACATACATACATATTTCATAGGTGTATATATTACACATTATAATAGCATTTCATTTATTGTGAACCATAATTCAATAATTGCTATAGGTTTATGTTTCTGAATATCCTTCCATTATAATATATCCAAACAAAAACGACAGCGTCGCAAAAATGGAAGCCAAGAAACGAGCTCCTCAAAAAAGTTAATACTGATG
>JAYRBW010132624.1:0-15834 GCA_036023295.1 Invenusta paracnida
CAGTGAGCCATGGTTAATATTGATTGTTGACGCGCGTAAAGTTGAGAATTTTCATTATTGAATTTCGACGCGCCGCGCTGCGTTCAGTGTGTTTAGGACTAAAGTTGTTAGAGTTAAAATCACGAGTAGTATAACCGTATTATAGCACAGTTTCGAGTGAACATATTTTAGAGTGTTGGTATATGAGATTATAAGCAGAGTTTTATTTGACGAATAATAAGATTACATTGACGTAATATTTCCGCAGATTGAAATGGGCTGATAAAACATAGCCTTGGTAATTGTGACTAGTAAGGTGACGCAATATATGTTGTCCATAACAAGAGACTAATTTATAAAGTTTATTATGTTGGTGAAATATACCTGCCCATAAGTTAAAATTAACACAATTATTTACCTGTTTAATAAATCTAATAACAACTGCACACTTAGTTTGATAGCTTTAATGATTTACATTTCCCAATATAGTATAGATTGAGAAAATACAGGAGGAAATCTTATTCCATGTTACTTAATCGGTTTATTATAGCGCTAAATACAGTCAATACAACTGTGGGTTAACGAGTTTTAGTAATTTATTTAATTTAGTATTATTTCGTTTTTCATAATCATCTAAGTATATATATGGTGTACGAGATTCGGGTATGATGCAGAATATAACGATGGAAAAAGCAAACACTGCAGTTGCTATGCATTAGTTATATAAACATACGCATGTTTGCTTTAATGGTATAGGTCTAATAATATATCAGATGGTATATTTATTCCCACTATAGTGTTACCATGTAAAACTTTTTAGATACATATTTTGTCAAAAAATGGACAGTTTTTTAAGATATTACTTTTATAACGTGAAATTGTTATCGAAACAATACATTTTGTTTAAATTTCTATCTTTAAAGGTTACTGGTTCATGTATAGTGTGTATCTAAAGTTGAATCTGAGGACACATTTACACAAAAAAATATCAAAATATTAATATTAAATTTACTTACAAATATTCAGTTACTTTGTCGACAATATCTCAGCAATCCGAGAACCGTTCGTGGCACACTTGTGATCCCCAAAATTATCGAATGTTCCCAAATTATGAAGGCAAATATATATCTGAAACACCAGTATGATACCAGTGATATTCACAATATAAGAATTGATCGGCTTGTATAAATGTCGTGTTTAGCAAATACTTGTCGATGATTAATTAAGTCAATTCAAGTCACCCACTGAGCAAGTATTCCGGTCTCATCCATCACCACGTACACGAATATCTCATTATAGGCTGATTATAGATTATTTAAGCCTGTAACCGTTAATTAAATAGCAAATTATTTAGGTAAAAATTGGCAGCTTATCTCTGATTGCTTGGCATAAGCTAGCCTATCAGAGTGAGTTCCCTTTTTAAGAACGCCTTCATTTATGGAGATTGCACATGAAATAAGCCATTTAAAGGGAAATTGCCCATCTGCGTAATATTGGAGCCATGACACAAACGATTTAAATTATAATATTTAACTTGTTATGTTGTAATTTACACTATCTTTATAATATTCTTCATGGCGAAATATGTACGATAATTTTTTAAAACAAAAATCTTAACTAGCTTAACAATTTTTGGATATACTATATACTAGAATAACGCCATTTTTGATAGCTATTAAATAACCAAAAATAAGTAAGTTCCCTATAGAGACCTTTACTTAAAAACAGCAGTTACTGTTATATTTCGTCGAACATAAAATGGGCGTATTTCCTATTTTTTGCAAGGAAGTAGGACCATTTTTTAAAGTAATTAAAATAAAGGTAAAAAATGCCTGGATGTTTGTTATTCTACCAAATGAATTAAAATTGATAAAATAATTGTTTTGAGTTTATGATAGAAGGACTAACAATGTTATAATAACATCTATGATTTCTTTTTAAATTAACATAAACTTTAAATTTTGTATAAATACATTGAATACAGTTAATTTAATTCTCTTATTTTGAAGTAATTCACAGATCAGTTATATGTAATTGACACAGTACCTACTTATCTTAAGTTTCAGTTCAAGAACTAATCTACAAAATCTTATCTAGATTAATTCTAGTAACATTCAAAGGCAAAGTTTGTGTAAAAAAGCAGGAAAGGCAAACTGCATGAATTATAGTGACAAATAAATGGAAGAAGTCTTCAATCAACTAGAAAGATAGCCCCAGATATGATTCCTTCTCGATGATGACCTTAGAACCGCATTTTCAGTGAATTCTAGCAGTGAACGTTGTTTTGGATATCTTCTCGAAAATAACAGAGATATTATCAATCTTATGAGACTTTTTAATTATCGAATGTAGAAGCTTTTAAACCAAAGTAAAAACGTATGTAGATTGCATTAAAATATCCTTGAATATAGTAATTGAGATCTATTTCGATGGGTGGAATTATCAAATCGAATCTAGTTCTGTTGACTATTATTAGTTAGTTCTATACATATATAGTGAAACAATTCTACTTTCACAATTACTCAACAGCTTCTGATTAGGTTGACTAATCTTATTTCGTCAGTTCATGCTTCTTTAAATATAGCTAGATTCCTGTGTAATGGTTGCTCATGGTTACCGTATTGCAAGTAAAAACGAACGACTATTAATAAACTAGGTAATTATAGAGAACATCACCAAATAAACCGTATCGGAGGTGATTCTAACAAAACCATAATAAAATAAGACAATAAATTAGCAACATATTTGGTTGCAACAAGCAGTAGCATCAAGCGAATGGAATTTGCAAACTAGCCTTCAAATATACATGACTATATTTTTTTTATTTTACTAAGGGAAAACATGTTTGCATCAAATAAAAAGGTGAATTTGTAGGCATTCTTAGCATAAATGCGAGTCTTCTATAATAACAAGACAAGGTTTTATGTTAAAATATTGAAAAACTCAAACTCAATTGACTTCTAAGTTTATAAGGTTTTAGAAATTTCTGGAATACTGTAACTTATGTTTGAAATACTTTAATCAAATTTCCCCTGTCACCAGACTTCGATATTATGTTCGAGGAAGCCATTTTAATTAAAACTTTTATAAAATAAAAATCTTACTTATTAATGATGCCTTATATTTTCTTTAGTTTTTCGAATTATTTTAATCTCTATAATTCCCCTATTAATTGTGTCCAGTCTGCCATGCTATTTATTAACCCGCTTGGGATGTATTTTTGCTCAATGCATCATTCCTGATAATCTTGCGATATTACCCGCCAGTATCACATTAATTGTATTAATTTTAATATTATGTTGATTGTTTTTACATACTCTCGTCAAAACTTTAATTAATTATGTTGAACTTTTCGCACTGTATTCAGACGCCCAGTTTTAATTAAATGTAAACAAGTAACTAGGTTTATGTTTAAACACATTTAAAGCCCTTTCAGGGAAAACGCCCCCATTCGAAATTCATGGGCGCCCCAGTATATTACCCCATAAAAAGTATTATTACATACCCACTGTTTACTAATAGCAAAAAGTCAATGTTTGTGGTCAATTTAGTCAAGCCACATAGTTTATGTTAAGGTAATAAATGATGTGATAGATAGGTAGGTACATAATATGTAAAATACAACACATACTAGTACCTACTAGTCAAATAATTAAACAATTAGCCATTAAGCCAAATTGTTAAGTGAAATTTGTTTTAATGTATGAATAGCAAGTCCTTACTTTTTTTAATTTGTTAGGGAGAGAATCCAACCATCTTTCCATTTCATTTTTACAATTTGGGAACGAATATACTTTAACTTTCTTCTCGCCATCGTAATTGCCTTTGCAATAACCAACCGAACATTTTCGTGGCATCCTAAAAATAATAATAATCGTCATAATATAATACTTAAAAAGTAATAGTAATACTTGTTCACTTTACTACATTCTTTTAAAAATATGTGGTTTTATTAATATTATATTAATTATTTAGGTACCTATAATTCTAGAAACTGTATTTTAATTATAATTCCATTAGGTATGTATGACTGGAAGTGTTAATCTTTCCATTATTCAATCAATATACAATTGAAAATAATTGTCAAAAAATGGCAAAAAGTGTGTTAGCTCATACCATAAAAGAAATAAACTTATAATGTGTTAGCTCTTTAGCAAATAATCTTAGACTTGAGCTAACTACGTTTTTATTGATATAAACAATAATTCTAATCGTTATAATATACGTGTATGTATATTTTAAAGATAACATCTTAAATACGTTAAATTAATTGATTCCTAAAACTAATGGAAGACCCATTAATACATTTTATGAAGTACTAAGTATATAATTTTGAATAACTAAATAACTTGCATTTAATATAGTTAAAAACGTAGTTAGCTCAAGTCTAATATTATTTGCTAAAGAGCTAACACATTATAAGTTTATTTCATTTCTTTTATGGTGTGAGCTAACACACTTTTTGCTATTTTTTGGCAATTATTTTAATATCATACATTTTTGTTGTACACAATAATATATATTATCATGTTATTTTACTATGTAGTAATTCGATCTTCATTTTATACAGTCAACGCAAAGATAATGATTGTACATCCACAAATATAGCATATTATAATACAACTATAATAACACTCTAGCGCGCTAATATTGAATTGCATATAAATGGATTTTCTCTCTCCCTCGCTAGCTCTCTAGACATAAACAAGAGAGAAAATCCATTTCATTCTATGTACAAGTTAGTTGTCGTCCAATCACTGAAAGCTATTTTTAGACATGCATTAATTTAGTTATAATATTATTATCGCTTTGCATTTGTTGTTTTATTTTGGGCAAAATCATATTATTTTGTTGACAAATAGTCAGACTCGGTGTAACATTATGTTTGTAAGTTTTTAAAAAAGCCAACCTTATTCTTATTTCGTTTTTCACTCAATCTACCTAACTATGTATATATTAATTTAAATACCTACTCATTTATAAATAAATATTCAACTTACTTTTAAATATTTGTGTAATCTAAAATGAATGTTTTCAAGAAAACGAGCACAACACAACCGAGTTTCAGATAGCATATAGCGGTAATAACTATGTATGTGGTGAAGCTATTCTTTAGCAGTTAAAGAAGTATCGAAGTATTGATTTCTATTCTAACATCCAATCATATTCGATTAGATTGACATTTTACTGCGGTGATAACCTATGCAGCTAGTTATATCGAAACAATTTGTGATGTTTTATTTTAATATTTTGAAAAAAGAAGTTATATTAAAATGTAATTAACTAAATATTATTTTGCATACAATACATCGTTGGAAACCTAAGACAATGGGCTACAAACTAATTGCATTAATATTAGAGACGGTGATGATATCGAGCAATGATAACGTGAATGATAAAGCACAAATATAACGGTTTTTTTAGTTACGTAAAAATAGACTAGTTGTTTTATTTATATTTTGCAGTAAAAAATTAATTTGCATTAGGATTTTTAAATAAATTTACTAATTTAACGAAGACATTCTAAAGAACATTATGTCAAAGTTTCATGTTTCTATCTCTTATAGTTTATGATATATATTAGTTTTAAAAGTCAGCCTACTAATAATCAGCCCACAAAAGGGCTAGTTTCCTGTCCTTAACCTAGCTCCCGTTGTCCTCGCAAGCCTCCAAAGCGCTGAAATTTTTAGCTTTTAAAAGCTTGAAATGCATCTAAAGGCATTTAAGTTAATTATACATATTTATTTTTTGATCTACTAAATCAAGAGTATCATGCAGCACAATTTAAAATTTTGGGCCCTTGAGTTAGAATATAGAATAGGGCCCTCTACAAAATAAATTTCATTATAGCCTTTTTATACGAATAAAGATAGAGTAGGGCCCTTGAGTTAGAATATAGAATAGGGCCTTCTACAAAATAAATTTCATTATGGGCCCTTTAATAAAGATAGAATAGCGCCCTCTACAAAATAAATGTAATGACCAAAATTACTTCCACGGAGGATTTCATACCCATCAGATCTGGTCATATAGAGATTTACATATATAGAGATCATAGCACAGAAAAAAACTACATTCCTTCATTACAAAAGTACTATTTCAATACTAGGAACAATAGATTCTCCTAGTAAGGAAAAGTGCTACTTTTCAGGAAAATAGTTATATCTAGTAGTTGTATAATTATAAATAGAGAAAACAGATCAATACCACGAATTTCAAAGTCATCATTTCTGTAGATTTTATCTATCGCATTCATTATTTTAAACGAACCAATCAGAAACAAGGTTACAGTAAGTATAATTTATGTAGTAGATTTGCTCGAGAACAACATGTGATTACAAGTATTTATCATTTAAAATCAGAAAAATACATAGAATAATAATGCACAACAGTATATTATATAACGTACACAAACCAGTAAGTAGGCATAATGAACTTAGTTATAAAAAATCGGAATTCAAGGTACCTAAATTGCTGTGCATAATATATTCAATAAAAAGCGAAAAACATTTAGAGTTTCTATACCTATTATACTGTTAGAGTTATAGACGCGCAGTGCTCTAGGGCACTCCACAAAGTACACGAACCTTTAAAAAAATAATTTATGTTAATCAACAATCCATGGAAATATTGACTTATGTATTTTATTGATTAAATTAATTGGTTTAAAATTTGTCATTTTAAAAACATTGTTAGTGTCTAAGTGTTAAGATAACAATATGTCTTGTGAAATAAAATGAATAATTCTAGACTGAGCCTGGACTAGCTCTAACAGTCAGTGAAATGTTTTGCTTAAAAAATTAAAGCACTAAATCAAACGGAATTAGAGCAAAAGTTAAGTTTTATCGAAAATCTCGAAATTTTTTTTTCAAAATAATGTAAAAATTGGCGTTTTTATGTCAATTAGTAAATGGTTCACACAGTATAAAAAATCAGGATCACGACTAATTAATTAAAATATTAACTTGTTTATTATATATAAAGATATTCAGTAGTAATACTAACAGTTATTTAATATAAAAATTCTATTTTAATAGTATGTATTATTTTTGAAAATCCACTTAGAAGTGTTAAATTTTATGCCACATGAGTTACAATATTTAAAAATAATAACAATTCAGACAAAATATAGAATAGACAGTTTAATTGTAAAATTAGAACAGTACCATCAAAAATGCAACAAATGCTGAGAACTATTATCGCTAAATACACAGATAAAAATAATGTTTATTAACATCGGGTTTTATGATAACTATCGCCTATAATTATGTACATTTATGTAAAATTTATGGGAAGTAGTGCTTTAAACTTTGAAGCCAAGTTTTTTCTTCGCCTTTTCTCTCTTCTTGACAACTTCCACTTGTCGACCTCGCCAATCGCTCCGCTTCAATTTGATTGGACGATTTCCGACATATTTACCTAAACAATAATAAAGAATTTTAAAATAGTTATTATAGGGAGCATGTGATGTATTTATAGTATTGAAAATGCTACAAACGAAAAACACAAACATAAAATAAGAAAAATATCGCGTATAAAAATTTGCTAATATAAAATCATCATCTTCTACAAACCTGTCTAGCCAAAAATATCGCTATTTAACGTTTGTAAAATTAATTATTATAAGATAATCAAATGGATGTGAAATTTTTTAATTTAGTTACCATACTGTAGTTTAAAGGGTAATTGTGATTTGGACATGGTATAAACCAAAAAATTGGTTCATTTTGTATTTTGACAAAGGTTTTAAAAAACAACCATGTCTACTCTTGATGCAACCATGATAGGGGCGTAGCTACGAAATTTTTGGGGCAGGTTTGAAGCAATTAAAAGGGAAAATTTTAAATTAAAACGCGCATAATTTGAGTAACTATTAAATTTATCCAATAAAAGGAGATTAATATCTCAAATGACTTTTAAATGATGAGTAACTTTATAATGTCCAAAGATTTTTAATGTCATCTCATCAAAAGAGCAGGGTTGGCCAAACCATAAGTAGCTACGTCTATACATGACTATTAGTTGGGGAAATATACAGCATCAAATTCCGTGCTTTAGAATACTTTATGATATTTCCTACAAGGAAAATTGTAATGCAGGTACCACATAATGATAATAAAACCAAGGTTTATAAATCTTCGCCGTTCCAATGACAAGTCATCTCATGTACAAAGGTTATACGAGTATGGAATCTTCTGTCAGATGAAATTCAATAACTATTGAAGCCTCCGTCAAAGCAAAATTCCAAGGCCTTTTCAAAACATCAATATAGCTCAATTTTAGACATTTTTGGCAACTATAATTATTACTATTGGAGACATGACTTTATTAGAAGTAATTGGTTCTAAAAATATTTAATTCAAGTGGAAAATATGTTTAAACCCTTTTTAATATCTTAAACCTTCGTGCTTATTATTAATCCATTTAGGCGTATATACTATGTAGTATAAAATTGAGATTGTGAGAGAGAGAGTTTTTACCGTTCATCTCCCTCATAGCCCGTGTGAAGTCATTGGGGTCAGAGAAACTCACGAATCCATATCCCCGAGACTTCCCAGTCCGTTTATCGCGGACTATCTTGGCCTTCTGGAAGGAGGTGTATCGGCTAAAAGCACGTGAGAGGACGTCATCGGACACCTCGTTGCCAAGGTCACCGGCAAACATCCGGAAGTCGTCTGCGTTGGTTGACAGGGAAGGCAAGGCAGAAGATGGAATAATAATAACAAATGCCTGATAATTGCACTTGAAATAAATAAATAAATTCTCGGTCATTTAGTATTAATTTAGGTTATAATATTAAATACGTAAAAATAATATGTAAGAATATGCAAATATGTAAAAATAAGTTTATTTAGATTAGAATTAGTTAGAACAATTAATTGGTTATCAATTTCGGTTTTAGCCCAAAGCGTCAACAAATATTTCAAGGTTACAATAGTGTAGATTGTGTTTTTCAACGATATTTAGTCAAACCTTTCAAATGTTAGCTAATAACTATATACTTACAAACTTTTTTTAAGATCAAATTTAAATATAAAATAATTTGATCTGTTAATGTCATATTCCATTTAAAACCGAAACCTTATTAATTATATACTTATAACTTTCATATTTGAAATGGTTGGTATACTATCTCATATATGGGATAAATATAAATGAATAAAGGAATACTGAAATAATTTTATTTATGTATCAATCATTTTACAGGGTGTTGAAATTTCCTTAATTAAACAGATTAAGTGTATGTCTATCTAAACAAAATATTATAATTTAATAGATAATGAAGAAAATGTAATTGATTAATTTAACACTGTTGTGTAGTTATTGCAGTATCATATTACATTAGAAATATTAGAAATACCACTTAATTTTTAAGAATACGAAAATAATTACACGTTAGATATGTTTAATATTAATGTTAGTTTACGTTAGAACTACATAATATATAGTTGTAAAAAACGCACTAAAAATATTATACTTATTCAATGTAGTTTTTTTATAATGCGTAAAAGGCAAATAAATGTTAGTTGTATATTTCGACTTACATACTAATTATAAGTAACAATACTATTATCTATCAAATTATACTATAATTACAATAAAAAATTACAAAGAAAAAAATTATAACTGATCTGAAAACGACACTTATATACATGTGTGAATATATATACATTTAACTGTCATTAAAGAGATCGATATTATTTCCTCTCTTTATTTTATTTAATACTAAAATTATAAATATACATCATCATAAATTATTAGTGTTTTTATAGTATTTACCAACAGTTAGTGGTAATAATAAAATGACTAGATAAAAGAAAAAGTAATCAGTAGCATTATTACTATTAAAATAGCAATCAATCTAGCAGCCTTATTAACCTATCGATTTAATCACTGTTTAACCTATTGCAACATATTCTGACTTTTAGAAATTAATAGAACTTGAAAGTATATCGAAAATGCAAATGTATGTGAAATTATTGGGTTCTAGCTACAGATATATAGAAGTTGTAGTATAATTTAATATAACTTTAGCTTAATTTACAAACGATCGATTAACTCTTTAACTGTAAAATAAACCTTATTTTCGTAAATGGGTTTACTACTATTACTGAACTGGTGGTCCATGGGTTTTCCATCAAATGAACCATATTATTGCATAAAATAAAAAAATATAACATTCAAGGTCTTTACTGTGAAAATAAAATGTTAAAAACAATTTATCTACGAGAAACTCTAAAAAAATTGAAATTGAAAGATTTTATATGTTTACTTGTATATAATGTAATCTACCATGTATCTCAATGTTGTAGTTTGTTTATTATTAATGAATGGCAATTCTCCATCTCCTTAACGTAGCAGCATAACATAAAAACAATTACAACAATTATAAAATAATTGTTTGCGTTTTACATAACGCCGCACGTAACATTCTTATTTAAGTAAAATCAATTCAAGAGTATCTAATACCATACGTCTACCCAACAGCACTACATAACCTTATATAAGCAGGATACAAAAAAAACTTTAAACATAAAAGCTACCTCATTCAAGCATATTATTATCTTTTCAAGACTTTAAACAACAATTTTTTAGAGATTTTAGCAGTGAAAGTTATTTTTGATAGCTGACCGTTTAACCGATAGTATTACACGCTGTATAAAATGTTTCCTGTTTATCATATATCAAAAATGGTTTTTTATCACGTAAAATACCTGCGCCGATGTACAGAAATTTCTAGTCGAGTACTTATTGATCCATTTTATGTACTTAAAAAACAATAATCTTTTAACATTTTTCTTTTTTAAATTAATTGTTTAAAATTTAAGATTTTAAAATTTTTATTTAAAATTACAAGCTTTTCAATGCTAGGATAAAAATTCAAGGTTTTTAGTAATAAATTAAAAATTCCATTCTTTTAAAGATAAAGATTTTCAATATCAGCTTCAATAACAAATTAAATTTAAAGGCTTGCAAGAATGGTGACTGAGAGAAATTAAACTATGACTGTTTTTATGCCCAATTTATTTCATGGAGTTACTTCTTTACTAAATATTGTTTCTCTTAGGATAAAAAGCTGCTGCTTTAGACAAAAAACTGCTTTTATTTTATATAAGTTACTTCATTGCACAAGACGTTATTTCTTTACTAAAGAAGTTGACTTTTTACTAAAATCTGTTTTCTTACTAGGTATAAGAAAACATAATATAAGTTGCTTCACTTCACAAAAATCAACTTCTTTACTAAAAAGTTTATTCTCAATCATACTAAAGCAGATGCTTTTTTATTAGTATATCAACCGGTGTATAGTTGGCTTTGATTAGCTATCGAGTCAATATCTAGCCACTGAGTGTCGATTACGCAAGCACACACAATCCAAGTTTGACATATGCAGCGCTTAAACAATAGTACATAACATACTTTTTATATTTTGTGTCGTATCTATAAACAAATTCAAGGTCAATAAGCAACGAAGAAATTTATTATGTAAAGGTGAAGTTACAATTTTAGTAAAGAAGCAACTTATTTAAGAAAAGAAACAGATTTTTATGGAAAGAAGTAACTTATATAGTAAAGAAACAGCTTAGGAAAAAGAATCAACTTATTTCGTAAAGAAGCCGCTTATTTAAAAGAAATGGTAAAGAAACAACTTTTGTGGAAATAAGTAATTTATTAAGTAAAGAAGCCGCTTATTGTAGTAAAGAAACAGCATAATGATGATAAACTATTGATAAAAACAGGCAGTTACATTTTGACACCTCTAGGCCACCATTGCTAGACTTTATAAAATAAAGGCTTTTTAAGTTCATGTTAAAAAAATTCTGTGCTTAGTTAAACATGTAAGGTTTTTCTTTCAATCAAGGTGTTTAATGTCAGATAAGATAAGATAAGATAAGACCTGGATAAAAACCGTTCTTTGCCTAATTAAAGAATCAAAACGACCTGGAACACTGTAATAATAATACAGTATACTACCAACCTACTATACTGGTGTAATGAATATTGGAGTGTAATCTCACTTGAATCCCACTCTGCCAAGGACGGATCCTCCCACACAATCCCAGCTGCCGTGCGCACAAAGCGAGTCTTCTTGGGCTGATTCCGTCGTCGCTCGCTCAGTGTGGTGGTCTCTGTGGAGGCAGATGAGGACATCAAGTGGGGCGGTGCCGTCTGCTTCTGTACCACCGCAGGTGGAGGACGCGGGGGTCCAGGATCCACTTCCACCTCCATTTCATCGCCACCGGCGGAAGTGACGGTTGCTGCAGCAGCGACAGGTGGCGCCACGATTGTAGCCGCCGATGATGCAGTCCGGGCTTTGCCACTCTTACTAGTGGGAGGATCTGTAACTTGTATTATAATACAATACGCCAAAAATTAATACATGCCATATTTGTAAATATAACTTGCTTAGTGGCTTGTAGAAATCGAGGTAATAATACAAAACATTGAAAAATATTTAAAATATTTTAATATAACACTATACTATACATAAAACTTAGTATTCTACAGCTAAGATTTTCATCCTATTTTGCGTAAGAATTATGTCTAACTTCGGAATTCCTAATTTAAATTGTTGCAAATAAAACAATATTACTAACTAAAACATATGTTGAAACTTGTAAATACTAGTTATTAATAAAATTCACGTTGTTTATATTGTTATTTTTTACTGGTGGCTTGTTGTATTAATTCAACTATTTGTTTATTTAACGAATACTATATTGTATATGCAACAATACGCTTAATTTTTCTTCATACATTTTGTGGACTTTGTTAGTATCAAAAGTTATTTACCACAAAATTAAATTTTGTAATAAATAAGGCAATTGTGTTGTTATTATTAATAATAGAAATCTTAATATGAATAATTTCCCTAAAAGGGAAACAGTCAATTATTTCTATCTTGCACTTTTAATGATTATAACTACTTGATTGAATAATATTATACACCGCAAAAACTAGATGCAGTTCCTTAAACAGTGGGTCACAATAACATACGTTAGGTTTGTAGATCATTAATTGCTATACAAAATGCTTCAGTGAAGCATAATAATTTGAATATAACACAAACCTGTCATGGGTCACTGTTAACATAAGTTGGGTGATTGACTAATTATTTTGAAATATAATTAAATATATCTTTTATTATAGAGGATTTAAATAATTCAATATTTCATTGACATTTTGATAGAAAAAATTGTTTTCTGAGAAAATATTTTAAGCAAATGATTAAAAACTAAGTAACCAAACAAACAACCTAATCTACTTACTATAATGTAAAATAACAATTAAAAAAACTAAAAGTAACAAAGGTCAAAATGAACTGATGGAACGGTGTTTTGAAACATACTCTTCTTGGTGACTAGTAGCTTCTTAATTTTTTTCTCTAAAAAATACAATGTTGTTGAAATAATTCAACATTAATACCTATATTTACGATATATATAACAAAATATTTATTAAATATAAATCAGCAAATACAACACTCTATACTACTAAATACAAAAATTAATTGTCAATCGTAACTAAGCAAACATTTACAAGAAATATTTTGGGAAATAGCTTGTTAACCTTTTAAGCAGAATCTGTAGAAATTATGTTGTAATATTATCTAGTATTTTTTAAACTAACGAACGAATTTGTATATGTATTGTTTATTTATACAATTTAAGGAAGGGTTATATTCTATTTCTGAGTGAGATTACTCTGCCATGAGTTAGTTGTAAATATCATGTATGCAGTATCTGTTTACTTAGAGTTCTATGGTCTGAACATTATGGAAACAGGTTTCCAGAACACGTTTATGAGACAACGATGACAGAAGTGCGAAGGGAAGATGGTGGATTACTTTTTTTGGGCTTCTTGGCGGCAATCTCACTGATCGATCGTCCAGTCAACTCGGCCAAGTCAGCATCGAACTGGTCTACAACCACAGCAGCAGCAGCCGAGCGCTTTATCTTAGCGGCTTCTGTGTAAGAGGGCGGGGGCGGTAGACCATCGGACACTGGGGTTGTAATCTTGGGGAGCGCAGAGTATACCAACTTGGGTTTGGCCTCAACTGTCATCTGGGCTGGACTAGAGGCGGTGGCGGCGGCAATGATGGCCTGGACAGAAGTGGCCGAAGAGTTTGGTAGTGTGGGGGGCGGTGGCGGAGGTGGCAAACCCATGCCGGGGAAGGGGCGCTGGAATGGTGGGAACCCTAGAATGAGAGGAAAAATATTAAATTGGGATTACCTAAAATGTAATTTTTATATAAAAAATTGCATATATAATATACTAACCTGTGTATATAAATATAGCAATTTTAAAATTATTAATTAAAAAGAAATAGTACGCGATCAACAATTATTTTTCCTATAAGTTATTATAATAGCTTCAAAATTTACCAATTTACACTAAAATATTTTTCAGATGTACAATAATTTGAAAAAAAATAATAGTCCTTGACAGAATAGGATGCGTTTTTGTTAATAATAATTTTAATATATCAGTTTTAAGTTTAAAAAATTCCTAGCAAACATGTATTTTAATTGTTAAATTGCGCTGCGTCTTCGGTGTTTCTAAAAACACCATGGCGGTCCGAAGTCCCTAACCACGGTAGCTCTTCAAACAAGCCTACAAACTTTCTGACTTGGACCTTTTCTGACCTTGTCCGACTATTTTCGATGCTGTACAACATATTATAATAACAGGCGTGACTGGCTTTGTTTTATTTTAAAAGCTGGAGCAAATTTGCCTGTATCGTTTTCCCTGTTTATTATCTCAATGAGCTGCTGGTTGGTGCTTCTTTATACATAGTTACTTCTATTTTTTATTCTTCAATTTGGCTTGCTTGCGTATGCAGTTTTAATTTCCTGGATTGATGTTTCACTATATTCAAAATTCTATATAATCCAAGATGATTTCTTTTCAAATAACTAATAATAAGTTGTACAACTAACTATAATGTAAAAACACTTCTATCATGCTAATGTGGTATCTGCATTTTCTTAAAAGTGATTTAGTTTCCGACTACTTCAGATCCTTTTGGTGTAAAATAATTAAATAATAACAAAAAATATCGATAATACTGTGAACGTAACAAGCGTTTTTAACAAACTGTATGTTTCTATTATTAATAGAAATATTAAACATATAAAGGCATTTTTCAGGTTGTTAAATATGCATTGGGATGAGATTAAATTAGGAATGATTAAATAATAGAATAAATAAACATTGTAAAATAAAGTAAATCTGGTTTACCAGCAGAGGGTGGTGGGGGTGGCAGCAATCGATGCCTCAACTGCGGTGGCATGAAGGGGGGTGGGGGAGGTGGTGGTGGCAGACGACTGACATTACTACTTCCCAGGCCCTCTCCAGGTGGACGGAGGCCCAAACTGGGCCCTATTGGGCCGACGACTGGTGTCGAAGAGGATGACGAGGTAGAGGGTGGTGGTGGTGGAGGGGGAGGAGGTGGTGGGGCTGAGCCAGTGCTTCCTGGTATTACTGGGTGACTAGAGATCTCAGCCTCGAATCTGTCAAACAATAAATCAATAGATATAATCAATATCAATTATCAGTAGTTACTTCTAGCAACCCATAAATCAAAGTTTAATTAATAATATATATGGAAAATTTACATTCACTTCTTGGATTTGAAATGACAGAAGTAGACTTATAAATACATATTACTTTATGTGTTTAAAAATGTGACATTAAAATATAATTATTAAAATCCAATGAACTCATTAGTTAAAAATCTAAATATATTATGTACCAGAAAAAGTTGACTTAACCCTTCATAGACCGAGGGGGGGGGGGTAACTACCCCTCCCCCCCTAGCCAATATCGCCCACGGTTCGAAAACGACATGCC
>JAYRBW010132635.1:0-15834 GCA_036023295.1 Invenusta paracnida
GGAATTTGGTACATCTCTTTCTGTGGCTACATCCTCTGGCTCCACTACTACCAGTGACACCACAATTACACAGCCTTACATGAACACTTTTAAAACTAGCATGGCTTATACCTGGATGACCAGAAGGCTTCAAAGTGCGCACAGGACAGAGGGGTACAGTGGAAAAGTAAACCAAGGAGGATGAAGTGGCAGTGTTGAGGACCAACTTTGACAAGATGAAGAAAGCTGTCAAGGACTTATTTAAGGAGGCTGATGAATTGGCACTGATGGCTGAAACCTCCAAGCAACAGTTGTAGCATATCATCAAATCGAATGCACTTCGATGAAAGGCCAAAGAGAAAGAAGAGGGTTTGGGAAATTGCAAACAGATTTGGACAGTTTGTTAAAATATCTAAGTGCTATCTACAAGTTTGTTACACATTTTGCAAATGTACTCAAGTTATAAATTATATTTGTGATGTATTATACTTGTACCAATCATCATATTTTAAACTTTAAGCTATACAAATTAATATCATCATATGTAAATGCATGTATACCATATATTATAATTAATCATAATTGTAAAGGGTTATCAGCTGGATCACTTAATAGTGTGTCTGGTCTCCCCAGTATATATATGTTTTTATATATACTAAATATATTATACCTTAAATTTCCTATTCACACCTTAAAAATACTGGGAAAATTTTGTACATATTTTATGGGAACCCTGTAACTGTAGAGTACACTCATCCAGCTTGCTTTTGTGGATATGGTTTCTTGCAGCATGATTTCTTCCAATCAGGAGAGCCTTCTTGGCTGCCACATATAAGAAGCAACCTGCATTGAACAACTTCTCATGCATATGATGTGGTTTAAGTTCAATGTCTGTGTCCACTGCCAGTTCTTGTGCAATGGCCTGTTGCCTTTCTATGGGTTTCATGAATCCTGGCAAGCAGTGCTCAGCCTTGGTCTTCTTTTGTGCAGGCAATCATCCATGGAGCCAACTGTAAATATTTGTTATTATTCCCCTGATTTTGGCCCATTTATAAATTTAACCCTGAAATCTGCCACTAGTCTAATGCCAAAACATGCTGCAATTATCAATATGTTTGGCTAGCTTCTTGTAACATGATAATTTGAATACATTTATCATGTGTCAAATGCATGATGATGCAGACCTTTTAAGTAAAGTCATAAACCCCAGATGTTTTATATCTGATACTTTAAGAAATTCAGTTGTTAAACTATTGAGGTGAGTGTGGTATGGAATGCTGTTAGTGTGCCACCATATTATGCAATTAAGTGAAATGAAAGTAGAGGAGAGTCATATTAAATACTGTGCTTAATTCCTCTACCTTCCTACACATTGTTGGTGAATCATGCTGCTTTCTTAAGTTGAATTACAGTGTTGTTGACTGTATCTCTAGAGTGCAATCTTACTCCTTCCCCAAAACATAATCCTAGTCTTTGGTTAAGCACTCATATGATTGACACTATTGAATAATCTGCCTTAAACTGATTCATGCTGTTATTCAACACTCATACAATAACTACAAAAGAGTAACTCATGCTGTTATTAGACACTCATACAATAACTACAAAAGAGTAAATTTCATAACATATAATCTATTTGGTTTTATGCAAATTAAATTTGACTTCTTTAAAAGTATGCCATAAAACTGTTTGTTACAGTTTATTACTGTGAGTCCTGTATATATTAAGTTTTATGTTAAGGTACATTACACATTAAATGAGAAAAATATTTAATTAATTGTAATATTCACATTCTGCATACACTGCAAATACCCGATGATGACATAGTTATATGAAATACATAATATCATTATTGTTTTTCTTGTATAATCTTATCTAAACTTTATAGTTTGCTGGCACATTATGGGATGCCAAAATTAATTAATTTTTGAAATCTTGTTTGTTTAATGTCTGTTTATATTTTTCAATGTGCATATCCTACATAACTTAATTTACATACTCCTACTATTTCTTGTTTTCTATGTTTACTTATATATAGCACTGTTGACATTGTGTGTACATGTATTTAAGCGCTTTATAAATACATAATTATTATTATTATTATTATTATAGAAGAAATTCTACCTGCTTAAAATCTCTCTACACTTTGTAAAAAGCTATAACTACTTACTATACTAATGGCATCCTTTTGGTCATGACATAATATATTATATTTCTGGCATATAATTGAGTTTTCTTTTCCGGGAATAACCTGTTAAGCCATATAAATTATTTATTATTTATAAAGACAAAAATAACTATCGCTTTTTTGATTTCGTAATTTTGACAACTTAGGTATTTTGATAAATTCACATTTATTAATATCTATTGTAAATGAATAAAGTATGTATATTGACAAGGCATACAATTATTTATATTAATGATGCAGGTATTACATGAAGCTAAATATAAATTATACATATTATAATATAAAAGGTTCAATATGTCATTCGTGTATTATTATAACGTCAAATAATTGTATGCATTATTATTACGATAGCGTTATATAATTTATGATAATTAATCTGATTTTAAAATAAAATAATTGCGAATGTGTCTTAATTCGAATTTAACATAGGTTTATTTTATAAGAAAGTAATTGTTGTATAGTAATGTAGAAAATAATTGTCTATATATATGATGGAAATCAGATATACTATAGTAATTCAAATTTTTTGTCCAGCTCGATTTTTCTTCGGAAATCCGACATTATTTGAAAACATTTGAATGTTTTTTTATATAACAATTAAAAAGTTTATTAACGTATAATTGAAATCCTCATCGTTTTCAGCCTTAAGAATTATTTTATTTAAAAATATTCATCACACCATAAAACCGAGAAGGGTATGGTGGATCAACCTCGGAACAATGACATGTTTTCTGACGGGATGTTTTCGTGCCGCAATACATAAATATAAGAATTTCGAATTTATGTATGATGATTATTGTAATGAGATATATAATGTAAAATTAATTAAGATTTACAGTATCTATTATATTCCAAAATAATGTTTTTTTCGTGAAGGAGAATAAATTATTTATAGTATATCAATATAACCTCAATTAAATGTAATGGGATTTTGTGAATTACATTTTAAGCGGTTTGTATTTTATGACATTGGTGAATTTTCTTCCTTTCATCCTAACTGGAATGGGAAGAAAAGAGATCTTCTAAATTGTACAAACGAATTATAACAGAATCCGACTGAGTTAAATTATTAAAAATCACTAGAGGGATAAAAAAGAAGGAAAGAAACTACAAATATTTTAAAATAGAAAATCGTCCATTGACGGTTCCGCTGTTCTAGTGTTAAAATTATTATTTTGGTATTTCACGCTGATATGTGTAATAATTACATACAACAATAGAAATGGCAGCATCGTAAAAATGAAAGCCAAGAAACGAGCTCAAAAGCTAAATAAACATGAAGACATGTATCATTCTACTAATTCAGCTATTAGTATAATTGATATCCAAAAGGAGCTAAGATTAGTAAATATGCTTGCTGACTCTCAGTATTTTCTTGCAAAAATCTTTACGTTATCTTTGATTATGTTATATTGCTGGTTATGAAAAACGTGAAGAAAAAATATTTATGATATGCATTATATATAACATATGCATATATCACAGATATATACATATATTGTTTAAATGACTAGATAGGCATCCTTGCACCGAAGAGTAACATGATTGTCATGATTACATCGTGGTAAATAAAGCTATCTAATCACCGCAAAGTTCAGCAGCGTGCAGGATAAATCTAGTACTGGTTATGATACTATCTAATCATGATAGTGCTTATAGTTAAGTATTGCTATATACTAGCAAGTTATTGTAGTATAGTTATAACTTATAAAGTTGATATATGGTTAGAAAAGTTATGCCGATTAATAGTATGTTGACAAAGTCAAAAATGACAGCATTGCAAAAATGAAAGCCAAGAAATGAGCTCCTCAAAACAAAAAAATTGAAATGATATTGATGATAATATATGAAGTACAGCCATTTTTATTTAAAAATTGGTATAAATAAAAATGATGCAGAAACTTATAAAACAAAATACTCAAATTATACATATAATGATACATAGACATAAATAATAGTATAGCCATCAAAGACATTGATATAAACATGGTGCCAAGATATAATTGTTACAATGCTTTCTGTTAAAAATGCATAAATGTATACTCCTAGATCAATATGGAACATAGGATAGGTATATACTATACGTCTAAGCTGCAAAATTCATAAAAATATACCAACGAAATTCAGAAAAATATTGTGCCAATGATATAAATAACATTATTTTACTATGTTATAGAAATTGGCTTATGACGTATTTTGACGTCATGGATCCAGGCAACATTCAACCAACATTCAGCTTACATTCAAATTAATTTTTTTTAAATATAGTTTAAATCTATTTCTTCTTACATAGAGCCTATTCTGAAATTCTTACTACCAAAATAGGTATGTATCGACTTACATAATTAAATTGACTTACTGAACTAAGTCAATTGACCTATTAAACTTTTATATTATTTGTATGTATAACGATTTCACCCTATTTAAATAACAAAATAATTTAATAGAAAAATAAATATTAAACTTATTTTGTTGTAATTAATAATTTTTTTACTTATATACATAAATTTGATTACTCATACAAATGAGACTAATGAATCTCATGTTGTCACAATGTTATTGAAAAAACATATAATGAAGTTGTACCATTTCTTAAAAAGATAATTAGTCAAATTAAAAAATTAAAAAATTATTCAATATAGATAATACATTCTAAAATAAATTTTACTATCTTTAAATTTACTAAAATAACTAATCTTACGTATTCTGCTACAAACAGATGCGTCCTCCATAACCTCAGAAAATCAGGAGCCTCTAACTTTTTATTGACAAAGGTATTGATGTGAGATGCCTGAATGAAACGTAAAAAGTTTATTTTTGGCGAGAATCATAATTTTTCATATTCTTTAAAATACGACAAAATTATTATTACATTATATATTCTAGCTATATTCATAATTCTGCTACTGATGGAAGCCCTCTATAATCTTAGGAAATTTGGAGTCTCTAACTTTATACATTCTGCACGCATATTCTACGTGTGTGTACATTTAAGAAGTAGACTAATTCGCTCTAAATAATTATATATATATGGTTGAATTCATATATTTTGCGTATAATGTTTATAACAAAATATTGCTTTTATTAGATATACATTTGTATACAACATTTGTAAAGCAACTCATTTATTATTATATCATGTCTCTCTATTTCATATACACAAAAATTGTGTAGCCCGTGTTATTGAGAATTCTATAAACCCCAACACAGAAATAGCTGTAGAAATTGTCTGAGCTATATAATTATTGTATCAGTTTTGTATTATTACTATTTCGGATAAATAAATCTACTGTCCAATATAATTAACATAAGGAGAAGTTGGAATATGTAAAGAAAGAAAGAATTTAACCATAGAAACGTAACATACCACAAACTGTAAAACCGTTTAAACTATAAATAGCTTGGAATATTGTTCCATGAAATATCGTTTATTATAAATGCTACGTAAATCGTTTATAAAAACAAATTGCAGTAAACAGAAACCTTTGTTCATAAATGTTGGTTTGTGGAACTCATTTCTGCTACTTGATATTCTTCTAACATCGAAAGATGATCATTAAATTTAGATTTAACATTAATTAGAGTTAATTTTTGAATTGTGAACTATTTCTCTTACAAATTTGTTAAGAAGAAATAATGATACATTTCAGATTGAATGTGACATTTTTCAGAGATAGGTGCACAACGGATGCAGAATGACAGCAGCCTGATTTGCATTAAATACACTCCCAAAATATAGAAACTCTTCAGAGATCCCTTCTCACCTCCATCCACCGTTTTCAAAAATCCAACGAGGATGATCGCCTACGCGCGCCATTTGATGGCGTGAAGCACCGCCAGTTTCAACAACAACGAGGAACTGGGGCTGGAGCAACACATCCATGAAAAGGGTTTTCAGAAAATCGGTGAGATCTTCTTTGGACTATTGCGCAGCTTGGCAGGCTTGGGCAGCCAGATCTGTCCTGAACATTGTTGACAGAGCCCAAAACAAAGCCCTTCGAATCGTCACGGGCCAGGTGGCAACCACGCCTCTGGAAGCCCTCCGTATCGAAGCAAACTATATCAGACGTCCATTGGACCAAGCTGTTGTTGTTGTTGTTGAAGGCGGCGAGTCACATCTGGTCGCCCAGGTGGGCCAACTGTAACACCACCTCGGGGTTGTCCCACAGCTCAGACAAAGCTGGGACCGAGCCCTCAAAAATCCGACTTCGTGATGGGATGGAGGCCGGGCAGCGTTGAAGCCAGCGCTCAAGGGTTTCTGGCTCCAACCGCACCAGTTGCAGATGCCAGGGTCGAAACCTGGCTCGACCACTGCCCTGTGCCACCAGCCGACGGCAGTGGCCGCTCCGGACTTGTGCTAAAAGCACCTCGTCCTTCCTCAGGAATTTTGTCTTGCACTTCTTCCCGCACTGTAGACAAGCGCGACACGGGGGTTGGATGGTAGGGGGTCTCTGAAGGTCCTCTTGACAAAAGCTCATGCTGTCTCCAGAGAGGTGGTGGAATTGAAGGGTTCTCCGTGATCTTCGGCTGCCGCATTGGCTTCGGCATCCACCATCTTGTTGCCTGGGAGGCCACAGTGGCTGGGGACCCATTGAAGAGTCACACTACAGTGAAGGCCGTGCAGTGATTCCCGGAGAGCACGAAGGTCTGGCGAAGAATGGTAGGAAACGGAAGCCAGGGCAACCAGGGCCGTCTGGCTGACGGAGCAGATGCGTACCGGCCCGGGGGGCTGGAACTCGTGATCCCACCATGCTGCCAATTCGAGGGCGTGCAATTCCGTCTCGTACGAGCAGGTCTTCTTCACGGACCTTCACCCGCCTAGCAGCAATTCGGACTGGGGAGCGTGAGAGACCTGTCATGACAACGGCTGCGCTGCCCCCTTTGCAGATCTATCGGTGGCTGACCCGTCAGTGTATATAGTGACACCAAACTCTTGTTCCCTGCCTGCAAGGGTGTGGATGGTGTCTTGAAGGATGACATCTGGTAGAGAACTCTTGCTAGATCATCCTTCCAGTCGAGTGGCGCACGTCCAGGTCGATGTTGTGATCTGCCATGGTGGGGTGGGGAGGGATGGGACGGAGCTCTTGTTGGCCAATTTCAGAGAGGTTGATCCTGGTGGACTGGTCAATGGCGCTCTGGTGCTAGCTCGAGCGAATCTTCAGGTGGTGTGGCACAGCCCTGTCAGGGATGAGTCGCCGCGGGTTCGATTTGGGGAGCCGCGGGACTTCTCGAGGGCCCACACACTGGCTCTACTGGCGCAGACGGCATAGGATTGGACTCCGGCCTCGAGGCGGAGGGCTTCAAATGGGGTGTTAGAGAGCTGCCCGCTCACTATGCGGAGGGCCTTGTTCTGGGCTCGTTCCAGGATCTGTATGGAGGATCGGGAGAGCTATGGTTGCCAGGCATTGCCACAGAAGTCTAGGGTGCTGCGGCAGAGGCCGAGGTAGAGTCGGCGCATGCACTCGCGATCCCAACCCCAATACTTCGTTGATAGCACTGCCGCCAGTGCACGGCAGCGTGAGATGACTTTGGTAACTACCTTGGTCGCTTGAGACTTGAAGGAGAGGGACCGGTCAAACGTCACCCCCAGGAAGGTTGGGTTGGAATCGGTTTGGGGGCCCATACCACTGTCCGAGCCAGAGGCCCGTGACGGTGCAAGCCGGGGTAGGGCTACTTTGGTCACCGCAGGGGGGCGTTTCCGGCGCTCCATCGTGAGTGAAGTATCCATGGGTCGGTGCTGTTGTTCTAGTTGGACGGCAAACGTCATTTCTGCTCTCACAGACGTGCAATCGTACTATCACCCACGTGGGAATCTACAAGCACAGATAGGGGAGGGGATGAACCCCCAAAAACTTTAAAAACATGTCTCTGGTTCAGACCTACAGAGGGGGCAGATAGAGTCAAAACTAGACTTAAATAATGCGGGATAGGCTACTAGGCGTCTGCAGTGGCCACTCCAAAACTGTGCTAGAAGAACTTCTTCCCTTCGCGGCATCTTAATCTTGGCGATCTTGCCGGATTCCATAGACACGGGCTGTTCGAGAGTTGTTGAGGAGGGGGGGGGCGTGGGGGGTTCTTGATGAGCCGTTTCACTCAGGCTTTGGCTGAATCAAAAGAAATGTTATTGTCTGACTGCGTGGCTATGTCGGCCACGGCTTTCTTGGCGGTGGTGCCTGCCAACTCATTCTCGGGAGACTGCCCAGTGCCCGGGACCCATTGGAGGGTAGTCATGCATGTCGACTCATGGAACTTGTCCCTGATGAGCATGAGATCAGTGTTGTGTGTCGGCTTGGTAGATTAGAGGGCTGTGAGGCCGGCTTGACCATCAGTTCAGATGCGATAAGATCCATCTCGGGATGCTTAGTAATTGATGGCTAGGTCAATGGCTTGTAGCTCCGTCTCATGCGAGCAGGTTAAACTCCTTCCTTTCCTCCGAAGGGTAGAGATGTGGTCAAGGGATGTTGGGCGTCCGGTGGTTATCACTGCTGCACTACCCTCATGCTAATTCTGCTCTCACTGAGCCATCCGTATAAATGGTAGTAGGGTACAATTCTGGGTGCGAATTAAGGGTGGCAATGGAGTCGGTCAGAATGTCCTCTTTGCTAGCTCTCTTGATGCTTCCGCCAATGTGGAAAGTGGAGCAATTCCATTTTTGTTCAGATTTTTTCCATGGAGGGACTGATGGTAACAGAAAAAATTTCTAGTTAAGACCTTAGTTAAGCAGTTCTTTAAGAAGCTATCACACCACTTCACCATGAAGACCGGAACCCTATGGTCCAAGAGTTGGATAATGAGTTCTTCTTTCCATACCCTGTCGAAAGCTTTTGAATAGTCGAGTAGAACGAGGACACTACTTTGGCTGGTTTAGACTAGAAGCCATCGCTGATATCTTGCGACAAACGCAGGGCTTTGTGTTCGCAAGACCGCAAACGTTTGAAACCCGCATGGTCGTCTGAGGGCCACCCGTTCTGTTCCATCATGAAATATAGACGTTTAGAGACCATACGTTCCATCGTTTTGGCGATGCAGGAGGTTAGACTCACCGGACGGCATGATTCGACATTCTGGCCGGTTTTGAAGCTTTTAGCAGGGGGATTATTGTGGTATACCTCTAGGACTGGGGATATACGCTCTGGGTCCAGGAAATGTTGATAGTCTCCTGTAGGAAGTTTTGATCCTTATCTCCAAGTGCTTTGAAAAATGGGGGGTTGACTTCGTCAGGTCCTGCTGCTGATTATTTTTAGTGTCTCCGTATGTACCTATTTCTGGTTCTTTCATTCTTTGTGTTTAGTATTGTATACTGCACTTTACTGAACAAGCTAACGCTGTTAGGAACGAAGGTGACGTCTGGTGCTCTTTGTTTGTCCGTGCCTCAACTTGTTCTGGTGGTATCTTCTGTTTTAGCGCAGGCCATGTTTACATCAGCTAGCCAATTTTCAAGTTTCTCACTTTGATCGTCCGTGGGTTTGAAATTGTCCCATATTTTCGAGTGGGCATTCTGTGGAAATGTCTGCTGCCACTATGGTTCTGTTCAATGTTGGTTGAAGGTTGCGTCGAAGCCAAATCTTCTGTCCTTTCGTACTACAGTGCGGATGAGTAGGCAGTAGCATTTGACGATCCTGATGTTTTCTTCCGTGCGTCCTTTAATGCTGATTGCCATCATTTCCAAGCTTGTCTCGGCCATAGGTTGTGATATAGGGACAATCGAGAAAGGTATAACCTATTTGACTAAACAGAGAAGGCCACTACCTTTCCTGATAGTGCTGCGATGATGGCCACTAGTTCCTTACACGCGAAGTTGGTACAGCTTTTATTAATGCTAAGATTACAAGCTGCACATGTCAGTGGGGTGGTAGTGGACCTTAGCGCCTTCTTGCAAAGGTTGCACTGAATCGATGCAATACTTGCTCTCGCGGTATCATGAGCTTTGGGGCTCCTATCATCGTTGCTGGTGGTTGTTATTGTTGTTGTGCAGACCTTTTTCCCCCCATCAGATCAACCAATTCGCGTTGGTTTGACGGAGGTAATCGAGAACGATGCGTTCGTTTTTAAGATCTTCCACCTCACCCCTCATGCCGAGTCTTCCCCTCACCCCAGCTAGGGCCACGCAGCCGAGCCAATGGTTCTTATTAATCTCCCCGCGCACCTGTCACATTCACCGACATCGAGACTCTTCACCCTGCGACTATAATATTCATCATGAGGTTAGTGACCGCTTCTGAGCTGAGCCAGGACTACCTCCTCCCTCCTGTTCTTGCAATCTCTCTTGATCTTTCCCACCTCGTAAACTCTTCTTTCCCTGATTTCCCACTCTGGCTTGTACTTCACCTTCCTTCTGACCCATCTCTTTGCCACTTTGAATTCAATCTCAACCTCCTATTGGTCCATCTCTCTTTCCTCATTCGCGACTCTGTCTGCTTTCGAATTTCCCTCAATGTCAACGTGGCCCGGGACCTAGTGCAGCTTGACTATTTTCCTGTCCGCCAGCATTTTAACCACTTTTTTCAGTTTCTCCAACCTTCTATTCCTGCTGTTGTCTTTCTCTTTTAAAGGACTGCTTGACTGTCCGTGCAAAAGACAATGGTGTCTCTGGTCTCATCCTGGCCCATTCGACCACCTTCTCTAATGCAACCAGCTCAGCTTGATAACTGTTACCTATCCATCCAGCAGGGGCCATTCGGCTCCCTCCTCCAATCTCCTTCCGCGTCCTGAGCCACGCAGCTCGCACCTGCTCTACCAAAACTTTTTCCACCGACCCGTCACTGAAGATCACCTGCCAGCCTTGCTTCCTTCACTTTCTCCACACCGTCCCTCTTCATGCATCCCTCGAGCTTGGTTTCAATTGTTTCCTTCCCTATTCCTTCCCAGGGCTCTCTTCTTATCCAGTTGAACTCCTCTCTTCTGCCTGACCTGTCCCTCTAATATTCTTCTCTAGCCTGCGTCCATCAACCTTTGTTCGCTTTGAGTCTTCTCCTGCCCTCCTCTTCTGTCAATTTTCTCAAGGGATCGTCTTCTATTCCTCTCTTCACCTTTTCAAAGAAAACCAGGGCTCTTCTTCTGGCCTCAATTCTGATTAGCTCAGCCTCTGTATCCGCATACACTGTTGCCACAGGAGCGGACTTGTAGAGTTCAGTGACTGCTCTAAGCGCCTCTCTCTGACCTCTTTCGAGATTTTCAAGATTGGTCTTACTAAGCCAAGGCATCCAGGCAATACAGGCGTACCAGAAAACTGATTCAACCATGGCTTTGTAAACCTTCTTCCTGTGCGTTCTTTCCAATTCCCAGTCCTTGCCAGCGATGGCCTTTAGGATTCTCGTCCTTCTATTTGCTTTCTCCAAAACATAATTCACTTGACTGCTCGTCAATCACCACTCCGAGGAACTTTATCTCTTTCTTTTTACCGATCTCCCCTCCCGCCACATTCAGATTCGCGTCGAAGCCCTTTTCTCTTCTGTCCCTAGTGAACTTCTGACTTGTCTGGATTGAGACCAATCTTGTTCATTTGTGACCAACGATCCACCTTCTCCAGTTCCCTTTGCATTCTTTTCCTTCCTTCTTCCAATGTTATTGTTGTGCACCACAAGACTAGGTCGTCAGCGAACCCACTGTACAGAACTCCCTCTTCAAGATATTCCTGCCATTCATTCACTTATAGGAAGAAAAGGATCGGAAAGGATACTGCCACTTGTGGAACAACCTCCTGTAGTCTTTTTGAACTTCATTTGCCCTTGACTCTTTCCACTTTGACACTGGCCCACTTATTTTATAGAAAGGTGGCTATCCAACGCACAATCGGTCCTGAAACCCTCTCGTCCATAAGTCCTTCTAGAAGCCGAACACGAATCACCCTGTCAAACGCCTTGGAGCAATCGAGTGTTATGGCAATAGTCTTTTTGTGCGGAAGCTGCTCCTACCCATCTTGCACACCCTGAATAAATCTGAGAACCTGTTCTTCTGTACTTCTTCCTGCTTGAAATTCTGCTTGCCAAGGTGATGATTTTGCCCTTCTCCATCTAGAATTTGAGCCGTTCGCAGACCGTCCTCTCCAATACTTTTGCAACAACTGGCGTAAGACTGATTGGCCTATAGCCGTCTCTAGTGATGCTCTAACTGTTGCTGGTGGGGGTCTCGTGGAGCATATTGGGGTCAGTATCTCCTACACTGCCAATTTCTATTCTGCTGTCGTGATCATACAAGTCCGCTACATTTCTCTTGCTTGTGACAGACTGCCGTGCAAGAAGGACAGACTAAAGGATAATCATTGGAGCGGATGATCACGCCACAGCTATCGCAAGTTAGCTCCTGGTTAAACTCTATATCGGGAGCTCTAAGCAAACGAAACCGCTAGCTGCACGCCTTTGGTGGCTAAAAACTCGGGTAGGGTGAGAAAGGGAAATCTGAAAACAAAAAGTGGAGCCCCCTCCTCCCTATGTCTGGAGAGAGACTGGTGGGTGCCGGTTGTGGACGTCTTTGACACCCCAGTACTCAGAAGGTCCAAGTTAGCCACGGGAAGGCGACGTTCTTGAATCTGGTTATTGCTGCTGCTATTTCATCATGGAGTCGTCATGTGGGACTTGAGTTAAGCTCCCAGGCACCGTTAGGGTCTGGGAGTTGTTGGGGTGGTACCTTGGTTTTGGTCGCTGCCTCTTTTCGCTAAAACGTCTGCCCTGTCGTTTCCTATAATGCCACAATGTGCAAGAATCCAGACAATCATGATGGTAGAGTTACTTGAGTAGAGCTCATTGTAGATATCAGTAAGCCAGAGATCTAGGTTAGGCGTTCCTTATTTAAGATGGGTAGAGTGAGAGAGAGAGACTATAAGTGAAGATAAGTGAAGTTTCTATCCAAGGCATTTATTGTATGATGAAATTGCTAACGTCTCACATTTTGATACATTTTGATACATTTAACTTCATGTTTCAGTTATCTGCCCAGTCAGTGAATTTATTAGCCTCTTCTGGGATAGTCTTTTCGAGGTCTTTTTGGTTGTTACCAGAATTCCACATTGCTGAGTCTTCTGCAAAGAGGCTAATAGAGGTTTTTGTGTTGAGTTTTTCATAGATGTCGTTAATGTAGATAATAATTAGGATAGGAGTGATTGCTGATCCTTGTGGAAGGCCACATTTGAATTGTTTGCGAGGGTTAAATTTGCCGTTATGGGTGACTTGGTATAGGCGATTCGAAAGAAGTGCAGATATCCCGTTAATAAATCTAGGGGGGATAGATAAGTTGGTCATTTTTCTTTGAGTTTGTAGTGCCATACTTTGTCATATGCGTTCACGAAGTTAAAGGTGTTCAGGATTGTGTACTTTGTCGGTGGAGACAATTGTATACAATCAGAGGCTGATTGTACAAGGTTTAGTACTTAGTCGGTAGTTTCTCTTTTGGCTCTAAACCCTGCATGGAATTCATTGAGTTTGTTGTTTTATTCAAGCCATGCTGAGTCTGTTAGCGATGAAATATTCTGTGAGTTTGGCTAAGCCTGGACGTAGAGAAATGGATCTGTATTAGACGACTTCATCTTTCAGGATAGGAATAATGTTTGCAGTTCTCCAGTCTTACTGGGTGATCTTATTTTTCCAGCTCTTGTTGTTGTTTTTGCTGTTGTTATTTTTGTTGTCGGCAGGGCCTAACGCCAGTGTTTGGCGAGCATATAGGCTATCACCTTCCCGGAGTTAATGTTTATAATCGAGAGAGGCGAGGAGTGAACTCTAAAATGTTTAGTTATAGGGCTGACGAGCGCGGGGCAATTTTGGTTCCAGTATTGGATGGTTTGGGCCCCCATGTTGCACTTTGGACAGGTGGGTTTGTTTAGATGATTGCTAATAATTTAGGCTGCTAATCTTCTGTGGTGGCCAGTTTTAAGTTTGGCTATTAGGTCAGCATTTATTTTATTTTTTAGCTGGTGTTTGGACTTTAATAGGTAGGTAATTGAAAGAAGGAGATGTGCTGTTTGCGTATCTCTGGTGTGTTTTGAGATGATGGCTTTTACTGGTAGTATCTAGAACATCATAAAGTGCTCTTTGCTTCAGCATCAAATTTTTCATTTCCTATTAGCCCAATGTTCCCAGATAACTACAGAATGTGAATGATATGTTGTCGGTTGTTATCAAGTTTGTACCTTATAGAGGATGTGTCATAATTGTCGTTGGTGACACTGAACTTACGAGCACTAAGTACTAAGTGCGGATTGACCGTCACTGCAGATCAGCGTTTTAATGATGTTCGGTTGATCTCTGATCCAATCGAGTGCAAGGTGAACGGCTCTTTTTTCGGTTTCAAAAGAGGACGTGTGTTTTCTGCCTTTCTTGCACTAACGGTATATTATGATGGTGGGGTTATTTGGCAGACCCTGGTGACTACTATGGTACCTCACCAGTTAGGTTGCCGCCAGCGGTAGAACCTTTTGAGTATATGATGTAGTAATATGTGTCCTGACAAATAGTATAAATAGTATCTATGAGAAGAGTCTCTGGGTCGGTTTAATTTCCCAGAGTTTCCTTAGGAGGTTGGTTGATACTGTCCGGTTAACGTTTAGATGCCAGATGTAGGGGGTTTCAGTGTGCCTCGAGATTGGTTGCCTTAGAAGATTGTTAATATGGGGGCTCACGTCTTGCTTATATTCCCTCAATGGCTTCCTTCCTTCAACTAGATATAGTTTTAAGTCGGTGTGGGGTGTGGCTGCTGATAGTGTGTTTCCTGGATTGGTATCTGAGAGTTCTTTTTCGAAGGTTAGCAGTGTGTATTTATCTATTCTTGAGGTGCAGAAAGCGATGCTTGATCAGTTGATGTGGGACTTAGGTGGCCACATTTGAGTTTTTCTAACTGCTGCTTGTTGGTGTTGGATAGCCAGAGTTGCCATCCTGACCCACAGAGAAGATTTGATTGCCATACTTTGTCGAATGCCTTCTATAGCCAAGGACAGCGAGGATACTTTTTTTGGAAAGTTTCCCTGGAACCCGTCACTGACTGCTTGGGAGATTTTAATCACTTGATCTCTGTAGATGGTTTCTTTCTGAAACCGGCATGGTCATCGCTGATCCAGTATTATTCTTCAACAAGGAAATTAACTTTGATGGCTAACATCTTCTCTAAGGATTTTTCTAGACAATATGTGAACCTTATAGGCCAATATGAGTTGAGCTTGGTGGCAGGTTTCTTTTTTGAGAATGGGCACTATGATTGCATTTCTCCTAGCTTAATGAGAGAAACCAATGTGTTAGGCCCGTATTCACAGTTGCTTCTTGAGTTTCAAGGAGACCTTGAACTTTTTATGTGAAAGGTGGCTTTAAGGTATTTTTAGGATCTTAAAGACACCTTAACGTTTATTATAGTATCTGAAAATATTCAATGGTCTTATGGAGATCTTGAATGTATGTAGGTAACCGTATACGTTCAAGGTCTCCTTGAAACTCAAGGAGCGACAGTGAATATGGGCCTTACTTTTGGTTATAGCAGTGTAGAAGAAATGTGCAGGCTTTGTTCTCCAGCTTTTCAATGAACTATACGGTCGTTTCCTGGTGAACATCTCAGTTTTAATTTATTGATTGCGTCATTTAGCTCTTGACTAGAGAATTCTGAGCAGCCTTCTTTTTGCTCTGATCTCTGAGCCTTTTATTAAGTTCTTGGTTGATATCCCTTTCTTCCTTGTTGAGCTGCAGTCTGGT
>JAYRBW010132646.1:0-15833 GCA_036023295.1 Invenusta paracnida
CCCCCCCCCCCCCCCCCCCCCCCCCCCCCCCCCCCCCCCCCCCCCCCCCCCCCCCCCCCCCCCCCCCCCCCCCCAAATCTCCTTCCCAGAGGACAGTTAACTTTAGAATAAAATCTGTATTTCTTCGCTGTATAAGTAAGTATTTAATGAGTTGGCATAACAGGCATGCGGCTTCTAATTTCATATTAATGAATGTTCCTATTGATCGGATCTCCCTTGTGGAAGAGGACATTTGGCCGCCGACATCTCTATATATTTGAAAGTTAGATTTAATTTATGATTTTCGAGAACTATTCCGCAACATATTATATTAACAAACACTGTTTAGACGGTCGTTAATATTAAACAAACAGATTTGTGGCACGCAATAGTCATGCTTAGGATATTATTGTATTAATAAATTTATTATTTTAAACTATAAATTGAATTCGAAGATTTAGTTTCAGCCAAAAAGTACACACAGAAGCATTAGTTATTAAAATGGATTACAGATACATTCATATACTTTGTTATAATAATTTGACACTTTTATAGACGTACATAAAATTTCTGTTTTTTAATTCACCTATATAGCTAAAATATACCCGCCACACAAAATTATTGCCAAGGCAAAGTACATTAACAGACTGGCAGTTTATAGTGATCTAACAAATGAATTGATGTACTTGTATCCAACTTAAACCTATTCCAATTGTATAAAACAGATATACCTATCATTCTATCTATTATGCAATAATACAGCAGAACTGTGAGTCATTAATTATAGCGTGAATATTTCTCAGTTGGCGGCCAATAATCTCGGACCGGCCAATTTGGTCTAAGTTGGCAATCCGGGGGGCAAATAATGAACTATGTCATTGATATTTTTTTATAACTTGATCAAAATGCACAGTATTTTGTATAATATTTATTTAACGAGAGACTGAAAATGAATTATAAATAAAAGCTTTAAGTTTATTTATAATAGCCTATCCATTTACATTTCTCTTTCATTGCGTCAAATTCATATTATGTATATGCCATTAATAATATATATATAAGTGTTTCTAAGTACGTTCATTTAACTCGAAATGTGTATTCTAAGCTTTCAAATTATGTAAACAACATTTCCAATTAAGTCTTTTTAAATAAATTGTTGTTTACAACATTTAGGTAATTAAAAGTAAGTATCACTCACTTAACCATTCGTACGTACTTATATATATGAAGGATTCTATTTTTAGTATTTTGAAAATTCTAATTATTGCTTTTATAAAATGTTCTCCGAAATAACAAGTATATAAGTGAGCTGTAATTATATTCCCTTTACCTTTATTAAATCAAGGAAATGTATGAAACACCCACTCTCCTGCAGGCCTGTGCTTCCTCTTTGAAAGTAGCTTCATTGCATACGTCAACAATATTTGGTTACATGTGGGTGTTTTTATCAACTTATTTATCAACCAATTATGTACATAATTAAATTTCACTATATTAAGCAACTTACCGAATTTCAAAGGAAGTATATACGTTTTGAGTACACTTTTGAGTAATCGGCTATAAATATCACGCTAAGTGTATTTTAACAAATCCTGCTGAACTATGTCTTTTTGTGTTTTTGTATAATATATATTTATAAACTAAAACCGGATTTAGAAATGACTGTCCTACAAACAGCCTGCATTGCTCGTCACTAAAAGGCTAGTTCCGACATGATGATATCTAGCGGTTAAAGTTCGACACACTATAATATACATATGTATCTCTCATGTTTATAATAGAAGAGGATTGCGATCTCCTATATATGTATATATATTATCGATTCGGGTTGGTAAATAAATCTCCGTCTAAACACAGTACGTTTCATTTGTATCACAATCAGAGAAGTGTGATCAATCTATGTCATTGTGAACTTAAAGTGCAGCTCTCATACAATATAGATAGCACACAATAGATGTGTATACATGGAGAATATATTGTGTACATAATATTGAAATAGCCTTACATATCAAATACTTGTAAGAAAGTATATAGACATGATATTATAACATCTCGCATTGTTAAATCTGCCGAGAACAGATCAATATTATACATATATAGGTATAACGGGAACAAACATTTCAAGCGATTAAAATGGAACACTGGATCCCTTAGTATATATACATATATATAGGATTGTCATGCATAAAGATAGGGTTAAGAAGAAGGATTTGGCGCCTTGTGTATTTCTACTGCGTCTTAAAAATCACTACAAAAATACACCATTTATGCTCTTGATTGTATGTATATAGGGTGACTGCAAAACTAATTTACTTTTAGTTAGGTACAAGAGTTTCAAATCTTATTGATTTTCTATCAATCCTACATGCCTACTGTAGAGGTAGATATGTTTGGCTCGAGTTATTTGATGTTGGAAACTGTGTTTAGTATTGAGTATAATTTTTTAACTATCCGTAAATCTATTTAATTATGCTACTTTTGGACAAGTCAAAGCAAATAATATAAGTTATCTAAAATATAACGATTTTTTGTTTAAGTATACAGAAAATTGCAACGCGTCGCGAAATCAGAATTACAAATGTATCTACATTATAATAGATTCGCTATAGAGATTCATTTGCTTACATATTATCGAAAACACATATTACCTACAACGTTAGCATGAAAATTGGAGATTTGCTGTTTAATGAGCTTGCTTGATAATGAAAAACAGAACGTGTGTTAATGTGAAAATGAAACTAGTAAATATTTGAGAGTGAACAGTCGGAAAAGCCCTGATTCGAAGCTTCAAAGTAGCCCGTTTGTGTTGAATTATTTAAGAGAAGCTCTCTTTAATTTGGAGGAAGATGGAATTTAGAGTTAGCATGATCATGCTCGACAAAGGCCCCCTTTATATGCTGACTGACACACCCCGTCTCTCCCCCCTTGCTCCCCTCCTTTCTCCCCTTTCAGACGTTCTTTGTTCTCGTCAATGCTTGGACAACTGATGGCTCCGTTGTTCTCTCGGTAAGGTTCAACAGCTACAGGTTCGAAACCAGTCAGGATTGTCGAGCAACAGGATGTCCGACCTTCTTCAAGTTCTGCGTCACCAGGAATGGGTGAGACCAATAATATAGAAATGATTCAGTAACACAACTATAGTCGGCGAACGATCTAAATAAAAATATACCTCGTTATACGTGGTTACATTATTTCATATATAGGTGAGAGATACAACACAAAATTAAAACAGAAATTTAACATATATAACACATTAAGCTTACTTGAGACATAGTTGAAATTGTGAATATTAATTGTTATTGAATTATTGCATTCCTTTATTTGCTATTGATAATGGATTCTGAGTGCCTCTACTCTATTTATCTTAGTTCTTCAGCAACTCTCAAATATTTTCTAGCTGTTTACAGAAAATCCATATTTTGAACATAAATCTTTTTGTTGTTGTTGTTGTTGTTGTTGTTGTTGTTGTTGTTGTTGTAAAAACAATTAATTATATTAGTGAAGTTTATGTCGAATATCAGAGAAATATTATCAATATAATATTTATGTTATCGGCCCTACATACAATGAAATTGGGAGTCAATAAAAGAACTTTTCATGAAGTCATCGTCTAACAAAATAAAATCTGTTGTGTCAGCCCTCACTGAACTATCAATAAAGTGGAATAATAATTCCTCAACATACGATCAAACGACGGAGCGTCAATAACAATATTATTCGTTTCATCATTATGTCAATTTGGCCCAACAATGAAGGATGCTGTTCGCTCAATTACACATGTTTTATTAGTAATCGTCATCCCTGATATATGATATAGGTGACAACAGCTAATCTCTAGTTTTCGAAACAATTGCAATACAAGAACGACATAATAAATTAAACCCTAACTTATATTGTATAGTAGGTGAATTTACGCCCTAACCATTAACCAGTTAATACTGTAATTTTCTTAGTTGCTAACATGAATTCGATAAACACTTATTTACTAATTGCGACGTTCGACTTCGTCACAAACTTGTTTACGTAACTGTAAAGAGTTGAGGTTCCATTATTTGGCATCACTGCAGTTCTTGGTATACTGAAATAATTATTGGATACAGTATGTTATAGTTATTTCTTAACTATTCAAAACAATAAAGTAACAACTTTTTCAAGCTGGAAATAAATTAGCACAAATATAATAATTTTGAACTTTGACCAAATTGCTATAATCACTTGTTTATATGTCTTACTGATTGGTTTGCGCATGATTAAGAAATGTAATGATTTTCCACGTATCGATCTCATATTTGTGACTTATCGATTATATATATGTATATAAAATTAAATGGGCTTCTAAGTCTATTCTAGAAAATTAGATTATATTTCTTTGATTAAAAAGCAAAATAAAAATGGTAATATAGAGATAACATGTCAAGTTTTATGTTTTATCCACTATTACAGAAACATTAGTTAGTACAAAACAAATCAATAGGTAGTCAGTTTAGGTATTTGCTTTACTTTAAATAGGTACATAGATTTGTTATCTGAATAAATGGCGTGTAACATTTAGATCCTTTTCAGATTTTGAATTTTGACGACAAAAAATATGTAAATTAGTTAGAATATTATATACTTTTTTAAATGATATAGGTATGGCGGACCAAAGGGTTCACACACGTATTAATACCTCTCTTTTTAAATGAATACATAAATTATTAAATGGATGCATTTATTATGAAATGAGTGCATTTATTATTATATGTATTCATTTCTTATTAAATGTATTCATTTCTTATTAAATGGATTCATTTCTTATTTAATGGATTCATTTCTTATTAAATGGATTCATTTCTTATTTAATGGATTCATTTCTTATTAAATGGATTCATTTCTTATTAAATGGATACATTTTTTATTAAATGAGTGCATTTATTATTAAATGGATACATTTATTATTAAATGGATTAATTGATTATTAAATGGATACATTTATTATTAAATGGATACATTTATTATTAAATGACTCCATTTAATATTAAGTGAAAACGTTAAATAATAAATGAATCCCTTTAATATAATGAATGTATTCATTTAAAAAGAGAGGTATACGTGTGTGAACCCTTTGGTACGCCATATGTAGGTGGGTCTTCTATTTTAATTTCGACCCAATGAATGTAATAATAAAAAAATCGATTTTGAAGTGAATTTGGTTTATTAATGAAAGATAGAAAATCGCACTAACTCACGGAGCTGCTTGAAATGATTTTTAAATTAATAAAAATAAAACTGACTCTTTTAAAATCACGAGAAACAATCTTTTTCTAGGCACACATTTAGTTTAGCGCTGTCCTCCTTTTGGTGATGCAAAGAACCGCTTAAAAAGAATCATTGTCAAGGTCATATAGCTGCGATCTCGCCGATTCAAATCAAATCAAACTAAACTAAATTAAATATTATCCTAAAACAAGTATATATATACATATGCAACAGTATAATTGAAATAGTTATGTAAGGTTCATTTTTTTCCATCGCAGCAAATGGATTTGTTTTAATTCAACTTCAATTTAAAACAATATTATTTTACATTATCAGTTACGCTATATATACAGTAATGACCTTGACTACGTCATAACAATCGTTTCTTGTTTAGGCCGTTCTTTGCGCATCCCTAAAAGTATAGGAATGTGTGCCCCGCTTATTATGAGTTCATTAGTAATCATTTTTGCTCGGTAGAATGTCATAAGTGGGGGACGTTCGACGTAATTTTGACAATATTTGTTCAGCCTATTGTCTCGTTTCTTTCGTCGGGACTGACTTTTTATAACCTCGCATCCCGCAATCATAGCATACTAGAGGGGATTGCTTTAATTCTGAGTTTTAGAAAAAAAGGCTCCTGGATAAATTATTCCCTTGAAAGATGTAAATGTTTACTTATAATAATTATAATTACGCATAATGCAGTTATGCTGGCTTTTGTCCCTGACTCTGACGAATATCTGGGAGACATCATCTGTTCTACTCAGCTAAACTCTATTGATTCTCCTCATCCGTCTATTTATATAATATTATTATGTAAATGTTTACAATTATGTATGTTCATCATCTACAATAGTCTTGCGGTATATATATATAGTATATTGATATATAGTTGCCAAGGGTACGAATAATGGCAACTACGTTTTTTCTATTTGTATCTCTGTGAATTATAATAACTCCTGCTTTTTTTAATAACCTGTTATAACCAGTTATATCTGAAACTGTTGAATGTATGTCACATTTGCATTATTATCATGATGGGTATTCCTATAGCCTTTTTAAATTAATTATTTATTTCCATTTTCACAGAAATAAGCTTCAAATTTTACCGCAAATTGATCAAAATGCCCAAAACGTTAATTAAGATAATGCACATGAATCTCCTAATTATTTGTAATACACAGACTCAGTTATTGAAAATTGTGTACTATAGATAACTACATAGTTGCACCTGACTTTATATGTACCTGTTTGACAGTTAGGAAACAGTAATAAACCACGTTTTCCATTTAAGGACAGATATATATAATGCTCTCCACTAAAACACTATTTGTCGCCTTTTTTCCAAATATAAAAAATGCCTTATATTCTTAAAAAGTGACGCAACTAAAAGTTATTCAAATTCACGAAATTGGTAAAATGTGGATATATTAACATAATTAAAATAAAGTAAATTTAGTCACTAAGATATTTTTATATATATTTTGTCTTGTACATAATATATAATAATATATCGTATAAGAAAAGTAAGACATTATTATACAATACATTCACAAATTCCTGATAATACATTTTTTCACGCTACTGTTTGTTACATTTCATGATCATAATATGAATCATTATACGTATGAGAGATGAGTTTGTATAATTATAGGAAACTATATTATTAAGAAGGACTGTTTTCAGCTAACTTATACGTAGGTAGGAAAGGCATTCATATTAACCAATTAAAACTTTGTTAGTATAGTCTGCACTCAAGCATAAAATAGGATTATTTTTATTTTTTACAAAATTAAGAGCTCTATTTTCGTTTTTTAAATTAAAAAAATATACTCTTATACATAGTATGATAATATAAAACATTACCTTATTATATTCAATAACAAAAATTTTGAAGCGAGTAGGTGAGTTACAAAACGATACATATGTATATGTAAAATAAGTTTGCAGCGATTTATCAAATTACTAAATTGTTAGTGTGTAGGTAGGTGCATTATTAAAATATACATTTCTGAACATAAATATTAGCCTCTAAAGTGATTTGCAATATTTTATACCGATGTTGTGTAGGTATAGGTATATCGCGAATGAAAAAAACACATCTTTTTGTTTTCCACGACATTTTCATTACATAATCCCATCACCCATTTGGGTGGACCTTTTCATCTTTCTATCACAAACAGAATAATTAATGACGCAATTGTATACTAGATTTGTCATCATTAATATTTATGACATTCTGTATATATATAGTTGAAAACATTTCAATATGATTAACTATTGTGTCAAACCCCTGTTTAGTTAAATAAACGTAAATGTTTACAGTGAAATAGATTAATATGTACAGTTATGTTAAAAATGCATACCTATTGACACTACGCAGCATTTAATAGAAAATATATGTTTGTCATTCCACTTTTAGCTCCAATTTTCCACCACAAATTACTGTTTTGTTCTTTCTCCCGCTGATCCCCCTCCCCCTGTAGGAACGGATGCAACTCGAAGGAGCATCTTTTCGTGGGCTACAACGCCACCGGTGTTGTCGAACTTCCAGACTCCCTCTCGGCTGCCAGCAGGGACGTCAATAGTCCCATTCTGTTCCCCAATTTGGCCTGGAAGGTATGTGCCCTTCATGATCACCTCGTTGGAGTCCTTACTTCGAGCTATAAACATATATATATATATATATTCAGTCGTGACGACACAGCTAGCACCAAAATACCGGCTTCTTCGCTAAGGAGGGGGGGGGGTGAGGTCATGAAACCAATCATCCAGTCAGAAACTAGGAAGAAAAATCACGTGACTCAGTTAGAAATAAAATAATTGTTTTGAATTCGATATGATAGTATAGGTAGGTAGGTAGGTAGGTACGGTATTTTCCGATTCAAGATGAAAATTCATTAGGGATGAAATGCGTATTATACTGTTGTTTTTCTCAACAAAGCTATGCAATTATCGATACTCATGGTTACATAAAGTAAGTAAACACTAATGACACTGTATTGAAAGTATCATTAAAAAACCTCCATGGTTTAGTAATTAATAAGTAATTTCTATATTATTATACGAAACGTTTCACTTAGTTACAAGGAACAGTTATCAATTTGGTGAAAGTGAGAAATGTATAATTAATTGATTTAAACAATGCATATACATATATATATTATATTAAGCACTGGATGCAATTAATAACAATAGAAGAATAGGAGTATTTAATGAATTATTAGATTTTCTGCATGCTTAAACATTAGAACTGGCACTATAGCAAATTAAACATTTTGAAAACGAAATAAAGACTACAACGTTCGTCAACAGAATAATAACGACTAATTGAATAGCTATGTGTAGACTACATCCAACTATTTACAATCCTTAATTTGAAATATAGCTTTTTTATATCCGGGCTCTATACCTACCTACATAATATGCAGTGATTAGCATAATTAGGATTTCAGAAGCGAATTCATTTGAAGCAAATATATAAAGAACATATCGTGCAGAATTCAATCTCACTTTTATGTATACATTAGTTAGTTACACTCTATACATATGTATATTACCTTGGTGATTAAATCATTAAAGACAACACGAGGTATTCTTGTTCTAATATCGGCTCGACTTTCTCAACAGCGCACATTCTTGCCTCAGTTTTACGGCGTATTTAAATACAAGGCGCAGAAGCTGTTCAGAGTCAACGTATATTATATGTATGTCGCAGAAGTTCATACACGATATTGAAACCAACGAAAGCGCTTTACACAGAATATAGAAAGGGTCTATTTCAAAGGACTATATCACGGTAACTAACGTTGGAGTCCTCTAGAAGCCCTCACGCTTAGCAACAGGTTCAAACTATATTGAACTTTAAAAACAAACTTGACCCTCTATTATGTTTCAACATATTTCCAATATTTGACCTTGACAGGCCGCTGCCATGGGCGATGTACAAAGCGGCTGCACCAGTTCCGATAGGGCCATGCTATAGCCTCAAGGTGATTCCAGCGGTACAAGGTCACTGCTTGTTTAGTTTCGGAGACTAAAGGCCTATGCACACACTGAAAGCAGCGCGGCCCGGCGCGTCGAGAATCAATATTAACCAATGCTCACTGACTCAGTATACTGTCCTCCTTCTTTTCTCTTTATATGTAGATTTTCTGTAGAGAGTGTATCGATTTTTGCTCCACTGTGACGTCTTCGGTGTCGATTGCGTTCAGTGTGCACAGGCCTTCATTAGTTGTTACTTTCCTATGCAAAGTTTTGGATAATTTCTATTACATTCGTCGACTTTAAAGATAGCTAGCCATATATCTACTATGTGTGTAGTAGTATAGTATACCTCTAATAATAGGTTTACTTATTTTTTAGTCAGTGTCAGCAGTGCCAAAATGTGACCAAATATGAGGTGAGAGAGCTAGGCTATACGAGGGTGGAGAACACTCAAATAGAGGCTTTGGTGCTGCCTAAGTCTTACTCCTTAGTGTAATTCTCCTGTCTGTCTACTTTAGGTAGGTCAGAAGAAGGATCAACTCACTTTCCTCCAAGTTACGTATAGAGGCGCAGGTATCTATCTATCTTCTAGCTAGCTAGCTAGAGCAGCTTGTCCCAACTTACAGCCACACTGCAATCAATATTTGGAGCAACTTTGAGTCGAGTCTACACAGCCCTAATTCAGGCCAAATCGCATTCTCGCTCAGTGACAAGCGAAAGTCTGCCCAGAGTGGGATCAATTTAATTAACTCGTTCTGTCTATATAGAGCAACTCTGGCATTCCTATTTCTCAGCGCGTATAAGATTTCGTGCTGTCCCGTTAATTGAAATTCTACTAGGCTATAATATAATCCCCCGCGCAGCTCAAGTCTCTTACCGTGGTCACCAATTGTCTAGCGCGTCCCGGTGATTGCTATTTATTGCTATATTATAGTTATACAATCGAGCTTGCCTATTGCCTACTTGTTTGACTGTTATATATAGGGGAGAATTACAGTTCGAATCTTTCGTCTTTCTTTCCAAGTAATGTTTGCGATTTAATTAATTTGCAATGCAACTTATTTTTCTCTAAAGAGGGAGGGTTTTCTTTCCTTAAAGCGTTCGTGTGAAATGCTCCCTCAACGTCAGGTCTAACTTCCTGAACACGAGACAAATTCAGGAGCATTAACCCTTTAAATATGGTATGTTAGTTAAAGTTAGTTAAAGGGTTTTCGTTCTGTGTAACCTACGGGAAGTTGAAACGGAAGAGAACGAGGAAGTGTTTATTTGTTATAAGTGTACAGGAATATACACACAATCTAATAGGGAAACAATTATTGTTTTTTTTTCCGCTTTCAAAACAAAATTAATAGCGAATCGATATGCCAAATATTTAAGCAAACAATGCTCTCTGTAGTGCATTATAATGTTAATATCATTATAGTTCCCTAAATACTGCAAATGTCTGACAACCAAATATCACAAAAACGAATTTATATATGTAATAATAATTCAGAGGCTTATTAAAAGTGAAGCATAACTTTTACATATCTTATATTTGAAGTAGTATTTGAAAACAAGCCTAATTTTTCACCAAGAACTGCCAAGGTATATCTCGATAATAATAGATGTAATAAATAATATGCGTATTATAGTAAGAATATTTGGATCAATCTATCTATTTTGTATCTGTAGATACGTACGTCATACATAGTTGGTAGAGAGGCAACTTACAAGGGGAAAGCGATTCCCACAGCACATAAACTCGTTATTCGACAGGGTATTACTGGACCAATTTGTGTACAAATTTGAGGATGCACCTACACATACCATAATACAGAATGCAATCAAATTTTCTAAATAATTATATTCGTTTTTCATTGCAAATTTTCTTACTATATGTTACGCTAAGATAGGCGAGTAGTATTGTCATGCGCTGCAGCTCCATTTTCAGACTGTATTTGTTGCATATTCTAATACCTATACTATATTGCCAGCTGTGCGCCTGTGCCACAATATCAAATCCAAAATGGAGGAAAGTCCTAAAGGATGACTCATAATTTTTAGCCCCCTTTTTCTCGCTCTAGTATTATATGTAATGGGAATAGCCTAGAATAAAGCTATACAAAGAGAGATTCAATAAAGCACTTGGTAAGAACCATTGATGACTATATAGCAGGGATATAATATAGGGGGGGGAAGATATCTATTACGACAGTGAAAAGAATTGTAAACTACAAGTTTCTTACATACTCTAATTGGTCCGTTGTGTAAAGTACAGTACAGTACATTGTAATGATTCAAATCAATAATTTCTAACTCAATGTTACCGAGTCACTAATTTAAGAAAGCAGAAAGTGGGATAATATATTTCCGATAAACTACCAACCCGTATACGGCTATAAAACTGTTTCAAAGGCTCCACGTGTCGATTCAACATGTCTGTCGCATGTGTACTAATTGCATCTCTATATATATATACTTACTATATTAACATATTAAAGAGCTCAATATGGAGATTATCCATAAATTATTGTGCTCAAATTCTTTGAATCAATGTATATTCCGAAAACTTCGTAAATAAAATAGGGTGTTTTGTTAACAGATTTTATTTTATGGAGTCATATTTTTGAGGCATATTCCTGCATCAATTGTGATATTTAATTACACAATTCTAGATTATTATTGCATATCAACCATTATATCTTGATAAATACCCCCCCTCTCTGTATTTATGGCGATTATAAATCATTTAGATGTTAGTTTTTCAAAATAAAAAATAATGTTGTTTATTGAAATGTTCACTTTTCAATCAATCCATTGTCTTTGTATTTAAAATTCCATAATGTTGCATAAATATGTTCTAGTAAAGTTATATTACGTATACACAGGAAAAGAATGCGAGACAGGGCAAATTCCTGGCATGTACGAACGCACGCAAAGAGCTTTATTGTAAGAATCATATATATCATTGACATCCTACAGATACAAAGGTTTTGTAACATGGTTTTGTGGTTCACATCTCGTCATTATAGGCTGTGAGCCAAATAGACTTTACACATATCACACCACTGAAATGAGCTGACAATTTATTAATATATATATAAGAGTTGGGAGAAATAACAAACTAAAGCATTGCCAGCTGGGTACTATACTTATATTCTATATACATGGTCTATTTTGGGCGTTGTAATTTAGCAAATTTTCTGGTGATTTGAATGATATGGCTTAATTTATTGGTCAATTTATTTTGAAAGAATCGATAAATCAAACGGTTATTTCCAACAAAAACCGAATGTAATAATTGACATGTTTAGATAATCTATAATAAATCCGTTAAATTTATTATAGTAATATTCATAGAATACAAACATACATACTAGGTCAAAGCCTTTATTTGTATGTTTGTACAATCTAAACAATATATTATTTATTTATTCTGCCATAGTTATACATCATAAGAAACAGAGTCTATTTGTTGCATTATATTTTATTGGTAGTAATTTACAATGCTGTGCTGATAAAGATAATATATGGATTCAACTGATTTTGCTCTAGGCTATAAATAAATAAAGAAACAAAATACCTTAGATTGGCCTCTATAAATACCTAACAAAAGTCTAAATGGCGTGGATGTCCTAGTCATACATTATATAGTACTCCAGCTATTTTGACATCTGTGATCCATACACATACAGCTAGCAGTATATATATACATATTATGGTCGGTGATACAATTCACCATTTTACATGTACATACATGTTAACCGCGTCCATAATTTCTAACTAGGAGCATTTTAGCTGTAAAATGCAGGCCAATGTCTGAACTGCAGTTTTAGCGTCGACCGATTATTTGGTGGTGGGATATAATGCACCTATATACCTATCTCTGACATGCCTGAAGATGAATATTGTCAGGCCATATTTGACATTTACAAAATCAGGGGAGGGGGGGGGCGGGGCAGAGGGTTTTTTATGTATATGTTTCTTTTGTATATTTGTTTGACTGTGAATAATTCAGTCTACTATATTTCCCCCGGACCCCAATAAATTGGTTAAAGAAGACAGTTTCTTATACATTACATTATTGTTCTTTATTCTAACTATTGAAATATTTCCAAATTATTCGTACCTACTTTTAAAACAATTCGCGCCTAGCTGTTATGACAGTGTTTTAAGCACACCGCTTTAAAGAATCGATTTTATCTTCGTTTTCGCAAAAGTTATCGATTAATCTTTTTATGTCTTGGTTCATTACGTCTGCTTTTAAATAGGCTAATTATATTTTAGACTAGACGTTGTCCCTATCCTATACACTGCCATAAGGCATGTGTGTTTTGCCTGTCTAACAAAAAGTAAAATTACCGGTTTATATGTTTGTAGATTAGTAAAAGTTATCCCCAATGGAACTGGTGTTAGCCTATTTACAGTAGACCTCTGTCTAATATACTATGCTTCAATGCCGCCGTATATATAATGTACGCATTCATTACCTAATTATGCATAAAAAATGTCTAATATAGTCAATCCTTCCATCTGCAGAATAATTATGCTGTATCCATGCATGCGACATATTATTATAATTGTTATATATATATATATGTATGAATCTGGTTTCTAATATACATATATATAACCAAGTTTTCTTGCCTTATAGTGTAAGAAATATTGCTACCAGGCACACTTGCATACCTATTGATAAGGATGCCTATATGTCTGTGTGTATGCTCATGTTACTGCTGATAGACATTTATTATGACCCAAATCTATAATATTATATCGTATAAAATAAACAGTCCTTGTTCATAACATGGTACATTATATTAGAATCTTCTGGCACACCCATCATATATTATATCTATCGATAGTTATTGGCGATCTTACACACGCAAATATATTACACAACTTTTCTTGCATTGTAATCGTTGTGTGTAATATACATATTATAATATCATGCCTATAACCATGAAATGCAGCCCCAGTATGCACCACTTTGTATATATGTATATGTGTGTTAGAAGTTTACTGACTACCCTGGCCTGTCTAACTTCATAAATATAAGTTCACTAAAAAAAACTCCCGATCATAAAAAATTTAGTAAACATATCCATGTCCCTGTTTTCAATTGGTGTGTTATAATAGCTGTTTAAGCCCCATCTCAGCTGTTTGTACGATGATGTGTCATTTATGTTGACGAGATTGTAGGCCATGCGACATAATTTACATGCTTTATCAAAGGATTTATTTATTGTGTAATTAGATAGACCAGCCATGTTTACGCAAGTAGATAGGTAGATATGTATTTGATGTTTCCTTCACTAAAATTAGGTACACTGACTACGGTAATTGTATTGTACAAATCACACCCAGCTGTCCCTATAAAGGATTACATTGTTTATTTATAATTGCAAACTTTTGTTCGGCTTTTTCATGTTGCAGTAGGATTTGTACCGTTCAAAGCTTTGACGTCATCTATCGTTTTTATATCGTATAAATAATGGTGATAGTCTTAAGTTCTTGGCTGTAGAAGCAGGGATTGAGGTATTGTCAATAAATATCTCTTATAAAATCTGCTAATACGTACAAGCTCTAAGAATAGGTCTATTTTTAAATTTTTAAATTATTAAATAATTTATACGACCTAGAATTTCCATAATATTTCGTATATAACCTTTAATAAATTAGTATAGATGATAATTTTTATGTTTATATGTGTAATATACTATATATTTATTTTCAAGGTTGATTTTACTTCCAAATTATTATTCAGTCACCCAGTCTGCACTCTCTCAATTTCCTAAGCGCGGGTATTACTAGGTATTCATATATTAAACTAACACGCGATTATTATTATTAATATCTTGACTCTGTGATTGATCCTGCCAAGTGCGAGTACCATTTTAGAGAGAAATAAATGTGTACATATTTTGAGCAGGCAGTATATATAATAATAGCCATATAACTGCAGCCTGCAGCCTTCCTTGAATACACTAAGCCCTCCATCATCATCGTCTCTCTCGTCTCTCCTCATCCGCCCTTACTCACGATACGAACCTTTAATGTAATAGACTCATAATAATTAGGCGAGAAAAGAAGTCTCATCTAATACACTCAACATCTATAATAATGAGGAGGCAAACACTGAGTACCTATAATCCAGCAAAAATGGCTGCCATTCTGTTTGAGTTCCCCCCCTCCCCTCTTATACCTTCTAAACTGTCTTTCTTGTTTTCCTTTTCTTTCACTTTCAACTCACCATTTTCCTCCCCACTGCAGGCTGGCTCCTTCATCTTTAAAGACAAGAGAGGAAGAAGGGGGGAATGCTTGGCGCATTGAACGGGAAAAATAGGGGGGGGGGAACTGTTACCTAGCTTTTTTGTTGTATACGGAAATCTCTATGTACATATCATATATGTGGATGTGTGTGTGTACAATGTAAAGAGTGTACTGCTGCAGACTGATGCTCTATAATGATGATGCGATGGTATTGATAGTCACTTTTGAAATTCATAATGGCCGAGGAAGAAAGCAGGCAAGCCACATCATTATCCTCCTTGATGAAGTTAGACCGGTAGCCCAGGGGGTCGAGGGTAGCTGGAAAGCGAACCAATTCTAATTGATACTATAAGGTAGAATAGGGTTCAGTGATG
>JAYRBW010132657.1:0-15830 GCA_036023295.1 Invenusta paracnida
GTTTGAATGAATTTATATCTTTTAAAATTGTCTGTAGCTAACCAGCTTTTTGCCATTTTTGGCGATAAAAAATATAACAAACATTCTAATAGAATAATTGTAATTGACCCAATCACGGCTGCTCAAGATTTTATTGAGACACCATTTGTTTTTAGTATCACGAAGAGATAAATGTTAAACCATGAAATATTAAGTTTTCAGAAAATAGTTTCAGTACATTCTTTTTCTTTCATTTTTACCCATTAGCATTAGAAACCCACAAAGGAAAACACCTGCATCAGTTACTATCTCTTTTTACTTCAATAATATAAGTAGATTTGCTTATTGTATAAATTTACTTATTTTAATAGTTACCTGAGGCTTCTGAGGTGATTTCCGTCCAATTTCAGTCCATTTGTTGTCACGAACGCGGAATCCAGAAACCACTTTGCCTGTCAGGAAATATTTGCATCAAACACACATTAATAGTAGTTTAAAAGCTAGCACTGAAAATGTATTTCATAATATTTTCATTTGTATTTGTAGTTATTTCAATTATTATCTTATTATTACCATAAGAATAATATTTTTATTGTAAGTTTGAAAATAATTTGTTATAAAAAGTAAATTATATTTAAATGAAATAAAAGTAAATGTATATCCTTACTTCTTCTAACTATACCTTTATCTAGCTGTAATTTTGGAACTATGTAATGTTTCCCAGTTTATTTAATCTTGATAAATTGTCAAATGTAAACATATATTTATTTTAATTAATCGATTTCAGTTTAATAAACCAGACAATTTATTTGAATATTAACAATTTTAAATGTTTCATGTAAAGAAATAATACATAATTTTTCCAATACAAATATGTGAATATGTCTGGAATACGTTTTTTATAGATTAAATTACTTTTTAAAATACATTCAATAATATTTTTATGAACTATATTTAGAAAGTATTAGTAATTAACAATTCAATATGAAGACTTTTTAAACTTCATAAACAAATATAACTGTCATGATTTTGTATGCATAAATAATGGCTATCAAGCATAACAATAATATGTTTGTACGTGTTAATAAATTTATATCACGTAAAATATTTTTATTTTTTATAAAAATTTAGTACCTAGTAAGTAATTGAAAATTAAATATTAAAATAACCCTGTTTTTGTAATAAATTGAATTATATAAATACATCTCCAAAATAGTTTTATTGATTTAAATCTATAAATTCAACAATCTTAATGCATTGTTTTTTAGTTTCCCTTTTTATGTCTATTCTTATTGATTTTTCGCACAATACATATGAAAATATCATACTACCAAAGGGAACAAAAATATAGAACTATTGAAATAAAGCTGCAAAATATTATGCGTCTATTGTATGGTTTTAATGAATAGTTCTAAATTAAATGGGTTTAACTCAGCATATTTAGGTGAATAAATATAGGTATATATATAATTTTGAAATATTACCACGTTTTATATTGTATTACCCATGTGCATTATGGATACAACATAGTTGAAATAATAAATTGAATAAAAATTGAATTAAACTAAAAATAAATATTTAAAAGCTATTTTGTAAATTGAATAATAAATAATTTTGTGATGGCTAGTATATATGAAAATTGTCAAATCTGACAATTGGCGCTTTTTAGGGGTAATGTTTATATTATAATTTATTATAATATATTTTGATAATTTTTATTCAAAATTATATAATATTAAATAATATTTAATCATTATTCATTTAATGTATGGCTATGTAATGCACGTACAAATTAATTTTTAGATTGAGTAATCTGTTTTTACCATAAAATGTGTATTCATTATTAATTTAAACAAAAATAAATCGATAAACCGTATGTTACTCAAAATCAATGGAATTATAAATAATTTCGTATATATCTGGTATTTATTTGAGTTTACTTTTCAATTAAATAAATTATTTTAAGAATATTGAAATTATCTCTAATAGGTTTATGTTCAAATTGTAATGAACATATAGGTTCCTTAAATAGCAAGTTTAGGCCTGGATGGGAAAACAAATATGAATATGACAGGATATCAAACTCAACAATGAACATCTATAAAATTCAACAATTCAAAATTTTTAATATTGTCACTTTAAAAAAAAATTAAGTAATATTTGTTATAAAAATATGTAATATTATTGCTATCATTATCAAAATTTTTAGTTGTATCTTTTTAAATAATTTTATATGAATCTTTTATTAATTCCGTTTTTTCTTTTTATACATAAATGTATTTTTTGTATTTGTCTTTATATTTGTTTTTCTTAAAAATTGTTTTTTATAATAATGTAGATTTCTGGAAATTTATTTTAATGTAGTTGAAATATTTAGAATCAATAAAATATAACTAAGTATAGTATTAACAACTACGAATTACTTTATGAAAGTATCTATGTAGTAAACAAAAAACATAGACCTTATTGCTTGCGTAAAAATTCTTCTTAGCTTATGTATTATAAAAAATTACAATGTTATAATCACAGTTAATCTGTATTTCTAAATTTAACGTTTATTATACCATGAAAAACAACGTATTTTTTAACCATTTCAAATGTAAAAAGTAGAGTTAAGTGGAGTAGCACATACATGTAATTGAAAGGTTGATTTTATTGTTTACTGTAATGGAAGTTAAGCACAAACTAAACATTTCCTTCATCATGTCTAAAGCTACTGATCTCACATTTTTATTAAGTATGTAATTTTTTAAGGTCACTATTTCATTTATTCAAAAGCTAAAAATAATGAGAAAACTAAACTTAACTAAAATGTTTAAATGTTTAAATTTCATTTTGATAATGACATATATGTACATTAAATATTAATACAATAATTTCTTGCGATCATTCTTAAAATAACACTTAAATTGATTTAATCGAAATGTCATTAATATTGAGCGTTAATAATAGCTAAGATGAAATTCGAATTATAAAATTTGTCGAATAAATAACTTATGTAACTGCAACTCACCAAGAGCATGAGTATGCGTTCGGAAGGCGAATGGGTGAAGGACAGCGTGTCCGGTATATTCGCACATGGTGTCCATGTAAACTGAAAGGGTAAAAAGAACTTTTGATAATATTATTGTACGAGATAACATTAACAAAATGTTTGAAGTATTCACATGAATAAAAGCTGAAAATCATATAATATAATTTTAATCAAACTAAATATCGAATTATTCTTATAGTTATAAAATATATAAATAAAAAAATAAATAATAAAAGTTAATAGAATTATATTGATAATTGTTGAATTAAATTAAGTATGGTATGGTATAAAAATATTACTTAAATTTTGAATTATTGATTGACAAGTGCTACTTTGTATCTATCAAAATATATTCGAAGAATTTTTCAGTCGTTAGAGAATTGCACCAAATAGGTATACTAGCAATTCGGGAAATTTTTACGAACTTTCGTTTCTCGAATTATGTATTTTTATTTTTATAATAATATTTACATTACATTTACTTGCGCATTACATTTTCAGCAAGATATTCCATATACTAATAATATATTTATCTTCTATTATTTAAAAATATTAAACATAATTTAAAATGGATGAATTTTAAATTTATAGAAACTAGAGATTCATACTTTGTCGTTGACTTTATGAAATAGAAAATATTTGTTATAGATATATGTAATCAAGATTGTTTATTTATCTGAAATATTTATTTTGGTTCAGACAACTGCTTCATATAATATTTGTATAATAATACTTGCTTCATTATTTTTATATTAAGATGTATGTATATAGTTAATATGTTACATTATACATTGCGCAACATTTCAATGTATATCGGTTTTATAATTATAATAACTAAATATGAATATCATGCACTATGGCATGAAATTATGTAAGCATAGACCATAATCATCTTACCAGTTGAATGGGATGGGATCTTGCCATCAGTTCCCAAAAGATAGATTCCAGCAAGTTTATTAGTTCTAAAAGGAAATATGTGAAAGAAAAATAACAATATGATATTTATGGTAAGTTTTATTCAAGAATTACGGGAATATATAATATAGAAATTTGGAAACACTGATGTGCAGTTATGCAAAAAGTGTGTCGTAGTGTTTCTGATAGACTCAGAAAATGCTTGGAACATAATGGCAACATATTTTAGTACTTCAATTTAAAAAAAAATGTTATATTATTATAGTAAGAATATATCTTTATATTCTATAAATTGTTATAACTTATATCAATTATTATGTATATTTCTAATTCTGTTTTGGGTGGGAAATCAGTCAGAACTTTCTAACCACCTTGGATATATGCATACGTATAATTCAATTTTTTTATTTAAGTGAATAAAATTAACTATTTTAATTTAAACAGCTATGTTCTTAGTCTGTTTTTAGTGTCATGTTTATTTACAAATGTTAATATTCTTTATATATGATGCTTAAATATTTCCTACGATATATTTACCAAATCATTTATAAATGTCCTGATTTTACTAAAATAATTTTTATAATATTAATTATTTATACTTGATATAAGAAAAACAGTTATTTTCTTATTTCTGTATTATTTAAATGTGTTTATTACAGCCAAACCTCTTAAGTATATATTACAATAGCCATAAGTAAACATAGCGGAACGCAGTAGAATACAAACATTATTTCTGAAGTACAAAGTAATAGTAATTCATAAAAGTAACTTACGGATTCGATTGAGTAACTAATGTGACACCTGAATTGTCTGTGGCAGTTTCTGTGAAAAGGTGAGTCAGATATGTTTTTAAAGTTTTATTATAGGTATGTTTATGCAAATACATTACTATAGTATTGATAAATCAGTAAATGTAAACCGTAGTACAAAATATATACACAATATACATACGCCAATATTTTAATATATAAAATATAAACGATTTTTTAAATGTTTCACATTAATATATCTATCTGCATAATTAATTAGTTTTAAAAAATTATGTATCATTTTAAGTTAATTAATTAACTTTTGAATAAAGGAATAAAGGAATATTTTAAATAAATAAATGAATATTTTTGTGTTCAACTAAAGCATTAATATTTTAATCATTATGTATGAAATAATTAGGCGGATATATGTAAATACGTTAAATTATTTAAATTTATATTAAAAAACAATTATAATAATCTTTATGAAATATAAATGGAACTTTAAATGTTTTCGTTAGTTTGTATTGACTATACATATTAAATATATATGGACTAGAAAGTAACGCAATATTAGGTCATAATCATTAATCACTAACTTTGTCAAAGCACTCAGTTATTTAAGACAACATTAAAAAATCGACATATAATGGAATCTCTTGTGCAATGTTTACTTGTTAATATTGAGTAATGTTATAAAGAAACATATATCTTTGTTATGTATATACATCTTATTCACTTTATTTTGTTTATTTATTATTAATAATTTATTTATTATTCACAATAAACTCAAAGAAAAATGAAATAAATCGGCTTGAATAATAAATATTGGCTTGAATAAAAAGAATTATTAAATTTATTAATGACTATATTTGAAATAATTTTAACAGATATTTTATTGTCATAATCGTAATCATTATTATCATAATTTATACACCGAACACACCTCGTTTGAAATTAATATGTAATTATTTTCATTTATTCATCTTGCTGGGAATAATATGAGAAAATTGTAGGTAGATACTGCATACAGATTAGAATAGACAAAAATCCATTCAATAATTATCTACAGTAGTTATTTGAGTAAAGCTTACTGGAATTTCTAAATTTTGAGGCATCTTTGTAATGAACCTGGACCACAAGATACTTGACAGGAGTTCCTTTTCCAACTTTGAATGAGACATCTGAAAAAAAAGATGTATTGTTTATTTCATAGGACATCATCTAATGAAAAGGTTTGTTACTAAATTGATATCATAATATTGTTTATTTCTTTATTTTTCGCTATATAAGTTAAATATATATTTTACTATCGTAAAACTATGAATTTATTGCGACTGTCGCATAATTTATATGTATATTAAAATTAATAATTATTACATATTATATTATAAAATTATATATTTAATTTTAGTTACACAAGATAACAAAATAGATATTTCATATAAAATTTTTAACAAAGCTAATATATATTACGATTCAAAAATAGAAAGTGAGAGCGATAATTAAATTAGTTCATCCTTACATGTGTCATTTATTACTTTTATTGTACCCTGTGTAACATTATAAACTAACCTTATAACTTATGACTAACTTATGATAGCTAAATGTGCTAAAGAGAAAGTATGGATTATAGGAATATATAAACATTTAATTAATAACGATGTAGCATGTTGCCCTAACACATATACACATTGTGTTGATAAATAATAATTAATCAAGCGATATTCGCGAATATTATTTGTTATTTATGGGACTGTGGTAATTATTATTATTAGTTTTAATATATTAACAGAGAACAATATATATTGCCTATTTCGAATCAATAGAATACGTCTTATAATATGTTGGTTATATACATTGCATAAGAATAAAACTATGGAACAAAATGTTAATGTGTGAGAAGCTTCAGCTTAAAGGCACTACTATAACATTAAAGCATTTCCAGTTTGTTACGTAACAATATTTTGTACCGAATATAAAGTTTAGTTTATATTCATAGAGATACTCATTGAATTTATTCTCATATTCATTGGAAATGTAAATATAAATAATTGTTTATTGATTATAAAAAGTAATATATCTGTGTATAAGAAAATGTACATGTGAAAAGTTAATTCCAAGTATTTTGAGATATTTGTAATATTGAAGATTCATGACTAGCAACCGATTTTGCCTTGTAGTTATTAAATAAAGAATGTCTGCTTTCAATAATTCATGGTTATGTGTGTATGTCTTGTACAGCAATAATGCTGCAGCATAAAGTATTCGTTATTCATGCCTTCCGGCAATGAATTTGTTCTGCAAATGAAGCGTGATTTCTATGGTTCCAATTTTAATTATTTATATGTCATGTCATCTGAAAATCATCGACTTCGTTGTTTATTAATATATTTATGCAAAACTGGATAATACTGCAAATTATAAAAATTCAACGGGATATTTCAATAATTTTATAGTATTTTCTTGTTTAATGGGTTAATTTTACATATCTTGCATATAATCGTATGCATGCATCTTATGAGGCAACTCATCTATCAATTTCACTTAATATCCTATTTCAGGTAACAAATATGTACAATATTATATTTTGTAATTTAAATATTTATCTCTAAGATTTTTTAAAATACTTGACGTCATACCTTTATTTATTTTAGTATTATTGCTACCTTACAAAGCACCTATACTATTATACCTTTAGGTAAAGTCAATCCTGGTGCATTCATGGCCCATGCATAGATCGGTGCCTGATCTCCATTGCAGACCGAATGGACTTTGTCTGTCTGCTCTGTCTCCGCCATTTCTCCGCAGTTCCTAAGTGTGATAAAATCAATTAGAATATATATAATTTTTTTAAATAAAAACTACGCGATATAAAAGAAATAATAAAAATATAAAAATAGTTAATAAGTACACAATGTTGTTACTCATTGAAAATATAAATAAGTATACATAAATTGAGTTTTAGTTTATGACAAACATTCAAGAAAAGTAGACTAATTAATATTTAAATAACTTATTTTTGCAAATTTAACTAACGACTAATTAAGTACTTAAGTTTAAAAGAATACGAAAAATCAATTAATTTTTTTTATACGTGACATAAAATTTACATTAAAAGTTATGTGTGCTACTTTATGTAATTTTTTGTATTGTTATGAATATTCAATATTATTATATAATTTATTCATTTACATTAGAAAACGTGTAGGTACATTTGGAAACATTGATTAATACGAAACTATATTTATTCAATGACAACAATACCAGTCTTTAGAATATGCTAATAAATGTATTTTATATAATAAATGTTCATGTGTTTATTTTGTAGATTAGTAAATAGAATAGATTAAGTAAATAAAAGTTCGTGTGGGAAGTAGGATTTCAAATTCATAAAAACAACGTTCTCACTGGCTTAAATATATAATACAATTCGATTCACGTAGGTAATCCTAATTTTATTAACATTACAACTGTGTTCACATATTTTGTCATGTTAATAAACCTATATATTATATAATATCGACACTTGTACCATTTGCTGTTAATATTTGTGGACCAGTGTTATAGCGCTTAATCATATAAATAAAATAATGTATAATATATTATAATATAATATTTTCTAATAAAATAAGGATTTGGATAATTTTTCTTTCGTAGTAGGTACCACTAAATGGCACCAGTGCATATGACATGTATTTTTTCTTGGAGTTATTATGCATTTTATATATGGATAGAGCTCATTTTGAAAAGTATAATTATTTTTAATTATATGAACTCTTATTCTTAATTGTGTGCATATAGCGTTCAAATGAAATTTATAACGTTACAGAATTGAATCGTACACTTAATGATGACATTTGTCAGATTATAAACGAGTTAAATGTGTTAAATTATTATTATTATTACATTGCAATTATCTTTCAGCAACATTTTATAATTTCATATATTATATACAAAGCTATATATTATACAAAGTTACAATAATTGATATTCGAAGAGGTGTATATTTATGAATAGTGGCTTTGAGTCAACAGAGGAAAAGAATATATTGGAATTTTATCATCGTCCTTATATACGGAGTTATGATACGTGACGCTGGGATGCTAAGCTCAGTTTCTCCATATTTCTGCGTCAATAACATACATCTTCAAGGAAAATGAGAGAAAGAATGAGAGGAAATAAAGCAGATTAAGACGGAACTAGAGAACTATAATATTATAAATGAAGGTAAAAATAAAATTAGACAGAAAACAAGAGAAAATATCGATTTTCTTAAAGCAAACATGGAGTAAAGAGAACGGGAGTTTAGTCAGCAAGCTTTTGCTTCATCCTCAAATAGTTTTTGCTTGACTGTTAGAGAAAGTATGTGTACGCGTGTTTGCAGCGTAAGGGATGCAAATGTGATCCCCTATTTGGAATAAAAATAGAGGCAAGCGAGAAAAAGCTACAGTGACATATATTCAGATACAGGAAGAACGCGAGGAGAGGGAAATATGGAATGAACAAAATGAGAGGGTATATAAGAGGGAAATATTGTGAAATTGAGGCTGGAAGTTGGAAGATGGAGCGGTGGGACGGGATTCTATCGGCCTAGCAGCAGCTACTCAGCGGATGTTTGATAACATTGGAGGATAAAAATAGAAGTATCTACGTAGGCGTATTTCTATTTATACTGAATGAATGAATGAATAAAAATTAAAAGAGTTCTTAGGTAAACTACTCCGTCATGTATAATTACATCATGGATGCTTTCACCAAATTATATTTGAGATGAGAAAATAAATTTATTCATTTTTAAATAAATACAATTTATTGGAGCAAGTAATTTCAATTTTATTATTGCACGTATTATGCCTAATTACAAATTTGTGATATTTATGGAACAGGAAGTATTTTGCTATAGTTTCAATAATTTTGAACACAGCTTAATATCACTGTTTCTAGACGAAAAGTTTATAACTGTAAAATAATTCATATAATAAACAAATTATCAGTTAATAATAATTTCATTTGTATAACGTGTGCATATTAGAAATGCTAGAATATCAGTAATTGTAAGTGTAAAGATTTTTATAGTAATATTTCCTACTATACTACTTTATGGAAAGCCATGTAAGTGAAATTAATTGAAACGCGATTATATTATTATCGAGAAAATATTGCAACGCAAAGTATACACAATCATTCAGTTGAAACTTTCTAAATATATACATATTTCACTGCTATTGTAATTTTAATTAATCGATATCAATATTAATTATTTCCTTTCAACTTATGATTAAAAATTGATTTTGTAATACTACTGTGACAATACAATAATATCATATAATAATATAAAGAATATTCTATTTTGTTTTATTCCGTCTAGGAAAGTCATTAGACAGTAAATGGGCTTGATATATAGAATTTGACATTATTGTTACAAAATAACAAAATATAATACCAGCTGAAATATCCTGCCAAAGATATAAGAAATCTGCGTAAATATTTTCCTAATATGCTTTAAATAATTAATTAAATACATTACTGCCTGATATTACAAAGTAAGTATGTTCCAAATGAATGAAACGTTTTTGAAATTTGATAGAAAAGTTAGTTTATCAGAACAATATATTACAATATTTATTATATAGTTTAGTCATGCTACAGTATTATTCAAGCAAAATTATGTTTTTTTTCATATACAAAATCTGTAATTAGATGTATACTTATAATATATTCCAGATAACATGAATATATAATAAACTTTGTTTTATTTATGTATCCAATATAACTATTGTTTATACTTACCAGAAGGGTGCATTGAACCCTGGTTCTTCGCATCCGTAAAGCAAAATATGATGTGCGATGGCCATCTCGCCATGTGGAGAGAATGCAGCTAAAACACAAATGGAACAAGTGAAAATGAGACAATTCTTTATTTTTGTAATGATTTAATACAAATCTTGCTTAAAATATAATATATGGCACGAATACACAATTATTTTGGTAAATAATTAAATGTACTTATACATCTTTACATTTTTCCTCTTATATATGTAGATAATACAAATTTTAAATTTAAATGTACGATATTGTTGATTTACTAATAATGAATAAATGATAATAGCAGCACACTTATTGATTTATACATGTGTAAGTATAATTTTTTCTATCAAAACGAAAAGATATAACATACCCATAACATGAGCAACAGAATATTCCACTATATACTATATTAAAGTACCTACTTACGATCAATACATAAACAATTATTAAAAAAATTTCACTTGATATATCATTAATAGATAATGGATTGTATACTATGCAGGCAGTATTACATTAAACAAAAACATGCTGAGCGTCAGCCTGGGTAACATACGATAGATTTCCATTTTATATAAATTTCGCAGATTCAAAATTCATTCCTAGTCCCCCAAACATGTCTACAAGTCTATGATATCTAAGAAGCTATCGCAAAACGATTTTCACTACCAAAATTATCAAAAAATGTTTCTGTTACGGTCACTCTTGATATAATGTCTGAAGTAAAGATCCTTGAATAAAAAAGTTATGTTTAATTAGTATTACATATCCTCTGTATAAAAGTTGATTTTTGAATACATTTCATTAAATATTTAAAGTATTTCTAACTAATAGTCACCACATCTCCATTCATTTAGGAAAACCTTATATGTTTATCATAATTATATATATTATATTCCACGATAACCACATTTAAAATTTGTTTACAGATCAATATTATATAAAATATTATACTCTATACGTACTTAATACATTTTTGCTATATTTTCACACAAATTTAAACATAAAAATATCGTAAAAATCATCTTTTTAAATTAGTAAAAATAGTTCAGTTTTAGTGTAATTGTAGTTAATTTTTAATCCTATTTTAATAAATTATTTCGTTATCGCTGTTATCATTTATTGTTATTTATAGCATATGCACAAAGCTCGCACTGCAGTATATATAATACTAATATAAAACTGCAGTATATAGGATGTAACTTTAATTATATTAATGGACTAAAAAATAGATATTGAAATATGATTTACTAAATTGTTTCTAAGAACGGATGACAGATTTTAACATTTTTATATATCTTAATAGCACAATTAATTGATTGTGTGTAAGTATAATATGTATATTACTTATACAGTTTTTAATGATTCTATACATAACTTTATTGTAAGTAAAATTATAATTGATATTTTTTTATATCATAGAATATATATACTTATTCATTTCTTAAAAATAATACATATACTATATACAGCACTCATTAACATTGAACTGATAAATGAAGTTAATCACAGCATTCATTTTTCATAAAATATCAAATATAAACTTTTTTAGATTTTAAAAATCGGATATTTGTACTTACTAATATACGACGATGAACCATTATCAACCTTAACTCCGTGACAAAGATACGCATCATCCTGGAATTAAAACAACAAAACCATTATCAAATGAAAGCGTAGTACGACTACATTCATTCTGAAGATATAGACTTGAATAAGTGTGGTTTTCTGTGATAAAAATATAGTAATTAAATCAGTTGTTCATGAAAATATCAATTTACATTACTTAACATACCTACTTAGCATGATTATTAGAAACACTCTTTATTGTTTTCTTTATTTTGGAAATCGTTGGTTTTAATGCAGATTTATTTTCAATACACGTTTTTGTATATAACAACTCAATGAACTAATTTCGTTTATATACTTAAATTGTATCACAAACAATTTTTTATTCAGTAAAAAAATACTTTTAAAATACTAAACACCTTGACAAAAACTAAATTCTCTCAAAAAAACGTATTCATTTGACCCCTAATTTGACTCATGCAAGTAAATAAAACATTTTTGTTTCAAAAGATAACATTCACAAATATAAATATTTAATTAATATATAACATACACTCTTATCATTATTATTTTATATATGACACAATAAAATGTTGCTATCTGTTAAACTTTGAAGAACTTTGGTGATCAATATCTTTTTTAAATAATTGAGTATATTATTTACTAAAAGGCTCTTTCCAAAATGTTAAAAGTAGATATTGCGATCAATTATATTTTTGTTTTGTTTAATTTAAAAAAGACTAGATTGATACAATTTTAATTCTATTTATTTTTAATCTACACATATTTTGATGTTCATATAATATTATATTACAAAAACCAATATTATATTAAAACCTTACAATAGGTTTTTTTTGCATAGCCATAATGAAGAGTTTAATACCAAATCATTATTTTTAATTACTAAATTTTATATGAAGTACACAGAATATTATTTAAGATACATAATTGTTATCTTCAAACAAGTCAAGCCAATTCCCAATTTGGAAAATGCTACATTTGTATATAAATATTTAATAAATTAGTTAGTGTCCATATCATGAGATTAACTGTTTCATGGTTGATTTGTGAAACTATATCGACATTTAAAAATTAATATTCCGTTTTTCGTCAAACTATAAATGATTAATGTAACAACTAGAACAACTATTATTATTTTTGATAACTACTATTATAGTTATAGTTATCAGCGTACTCTCCATTTTATAGTTATGATAATAAAAATTAAAACGTAAAATGGTAAAAAAAAGTAATATCAATATATATGTAGAGATAAAAATATGTATCTCTACAGCTATAATGATGCGGATATGATTCAATCAATGGACAATTGAACAAACTACTTAACTGAAACAAATAGGAAATTGTTTTATATGAAGTATTCAATTTAGATTAATAAAGTTTTTGAACATTCTGTGATACTAGTAAAAAGCAAAAACATAATATGTTATGGTTGCATACAATGAAGGTTTAACATATTTTGCAATTTTATAAATCAAAAATTGATGTGTTTTACTTTTAAATCAGTTTGATATCGAATAAGTGAAAACAATCACCAATTAAACTGTATTGAATGTTTCACTTTTTGCTTAAGGCATTATATGTAAATCTTTAGTTGAATATTAATTAGACAATTGTACTTTTTCATCCATTTTAATCTTTAAATATTTATTCTTAATAAACGATTATTATTACAAATAATTGTGAAGTAAAGCTGAATCTACCAATAATTATTACAAAGATTATTGATCTCAAAACTATAGTCGCAGATCAAATAGGATCGAAACTGTTCTGACTCTACTTAAAGATTTATCATCTTTCCAATAAATTATTAAACTATATATATCGCCGTAATACATAACACTATGTGTTATTTAATATAATGTTTAATTTTCAATTATAATTTCTACATATAGGTACTTACATGATAGTTCACAAATAAATAATATGTATATCTATAAATATATGCAGTTATTTACTGTTACTGTCTATCGTTAATAGTAAAACAATACAAATTACACTTACCGTCAGTGGACGAACACTGGGCATACGAAGTTCAACGTTGTCAGAATACACCAAAGTTACATCCAACAGAAGGTTCACCAGACACAGCAGGATACATTTACCTACTAAACCCATTTTGCAATTTTATCTACCCGACACTAAAAAATAAGAACAAATTCGAGTTGGTCTTTCGATGAATCAAGTTTTCTATAAAGTGAACCAAAATAGGTTGTCTACTTCTTTTATCGTATATGCTGGAAGAGAGAGAGACACAGAGAGAGACAGGAAAAGGAGAGAGCAGTTCTACTAAAGATGCTCCTCCACTAATCCGATCAATACGCCCAAAACAAGCGAATCGTAACCATCTCACCAACTCACAAAAAGTTAAATTCTTTCAGCTATGACGTCAGCACTAGAAGTTGTCGTTTATTGGTTAACAGTCATGTACCATAAAAGAAAGTACCTATTCATACAGCGTATGCCTTATGTGAATATGGTTTTTACTTGCTGCGATAAAATGACAAATTTAATCAAATACATGTAAATATACTCGATCTTGCTCGAGCATTTTTGTTATAATTGTCGCAGAAAAATTAAATCTTCCCCAATTGGTTTTTAAATTACATTTCTACGTAATCCTATCTGGAATATATAGGTTTTCTCGATCAAATATAGACAGACGGGTGACAGAACAAATGCGTCGACGTCAGATCAAATAGCTGAAATTTGAATTTTAAAATCGTGTATTATGTCAAATCAAATGCTAACAAGGCCATATTATTCGTCCGCAGGCAACATTAAATTCTGATACAAATTTGTATACCAAGTGAAATGTAGGTCCTATACTTCAATACTTTAAACTTTTTAAATATTAATTATGTAAAATATGTGTATACTGGCTAATCACATCAATTGACATAAAAAATATGAGAATTAGATCGCTAATTGAATGCAATTAAAGCAATTTAGTAAAATGCTTTACTTTTCTTGATGAACGATATTTATTTTGCAGGTTGCAAAATAACCATTGAAAAGCTACATTAATATTTCTTAGGTGCTTACATTACATTATATTGACATATTTTTTAATTCTGCAATAATATGAATAATATTATTATACTGCTACAAGAAATAAACACTCGTTCGGTTGTTTGGAGTAAATTTACAACTATATATGACATTGTGAGCATGCCATAATTACAATGATTGTCTACAGAAATTTAAACTTGTACATAGTAGGTAACATGATAATTCTAAAACCACTTGGGAAAAGTCAATAAAATAAAATAAAACCACAATGAAAAAAAGTTATTTTATTGTCAACGTTTCGCGAAGCAAGTGCTTTTCATTATCAAGACAGAAAGTGTACAAGGATTTGGTAAGCTAGAATATATATAATAAGAGAAATATGTGAGCAAGCGCCTAAGTACAACAGAACAAAAAGAATGACGTAACACAACCATTAACCCTATCTGAACCGGTTTTTTTTTCACTTCCCAGAACCGGGGGGGTGCTTCTCCAAAATCACACTTCCCATAGGTATAACGTCCTAAGTTTCTCATGAAAAATTTTTAATTTTTTGTTCTAAAATGTTTAATGACATGTTTTTTAAATAACTACATGTCAATATGGAAAAAATTGTATAAAAATCGAGATTTTTTTTTCTTTTCATAATATATTACTTTAAGTTTTTTGTTTAATGACTAAATCATCTTATTATTGTAGTATGTTTAGCTGAAATTATTAAAATTAGTTTTTAATAAAAAATATAT
>JAYRBW010132668.1:0-15829 GCA_036023295.1 Invenusta paracnida
GTTTACTGCTACTATCTAGTGCTACTATTCGGCCCATGGACATCGCCTTCCGTACTTTCTCTTAGTTTACTGCTACTTTCAAGTGCTACTATTCGGCCCATGGACATCGCCTTCTCGAACACGGGCGCCCCAAGAACGACGAAGATCTCCACCCTATATGGTCACATTCGCCTCAGTCTGCAGTACTAGTAAGGCAAAATGGCCTCCATTTCCGGTACGGGTTTTCTTCAATCGGGGGTCATAATCCAGCCCACCAGCAAAGCTAAACCCAGCAATTCGAGGGAGGAGTACCTCACCCGCTCTGGTCTTAAGAACCAGGCCAATATGGTTCTCGTCTAGAGGAACCGAAGCAGAAACAGTAACTGTATTCCTTACAAAATGCCAAAACTTACATCTGGATATCGAGGACGACCGCCACACGCAATGACAAACTTGTCGGCAGTTATTGTGCTCTGAAACAGGGAGTGAGTTACCTAAATAGTATGCGTGTTTGGAAGAAGAGAGTAATTAGTAACGTGTAGAAAATACCTCAACTCCTTTCTTATCGGTTGTCTGGATCGTGTTTCGGTCCACAAACCTTCCCATTGCATTTAAATAATCAACGCCTCTAAAATTAAGTTCAGTAATATAAATGAAGTTAAACATATATCATTTTCATTATATGCGGAATATGGTAATGTAGTATAATTTGTTGTCAAATGACGTCCTCCATTATTTAAATAAAAAGAACAGAGGTAAACATTTTAAATGTAAATATTAATCTTGAATTATCAAATATTGCTGTCATTCAAATTTAGTCGACAAATAAAATTCATTCAAAATTGTATAAATTTATCGAATAAATAAATAGGAAATGTCAGTTTTTTAATCAATTTTTCTATTTTAAATAAAATGTTTAATGCCTTTATAATATTATAATAACATTTATCATAGAAAACTAACAATATTTTCAATTAATATTTACTACCGAAGTAATTGTCATCTATAAATTTAATACGATACTAAGCAAAATAATTAGCGAATAATGCCATTTGTCCAAATATGACTACAAGCACTATTAATCGATCCAATGCTACACCATTATGAAGGTAAATAGAGGGGATGTCACAACATAAATAAGACCATTATGAAGGTAAATAGAGGGGATGTCACAACATAATGGGGATGTCACAACATAAATAAGACCATTAAGTATAATTTACATTTATTTCTCCACATACTGCACTTGGCAGTGTGTTTTAATCAAAACAATTTCTGCTCTGCATTTGCACACTTTTAAGAGTTTTGACTAGAAAAGAAATTGCGAGACTGTTGATATTTCAGCTAACTTGCGAAAATAAGCACACATAATCATTAATTAGCTCGAGTGATCCACTCATCTTGACACTATTATATATATAGATTAATGTCTCCAATGAGGACATCTTCAGTTAGACCACAAATCACATCAGGCTTTCAATTAACTATGGGTGTTGATAACGAATGCGCTCGATACAATAATTAATTACAATCTAAAGAGCATATCCTATATCAGTTAGTATCTCACATTAGTGCACTATACCTATAGTTCATTATCTGAAGTAGAGAGATTAATAAACAGATTACGTAATTATACAAATGAACTTTAAATAGTAAAATAGGATCACAGTTCAAAACGGTTCGTAATACTCTTTAAAATATACAGATAATATCGATCCGTGAGAATTGGCCACCGCCGTTAGCAGTACTAAATGTAGATTAATTTCACATGTTCTCGAATTATTCTGAGACATGCTATTAACACACAATATAGATATTAATATGCAAACAGATTGGGAGCACGAATAGTCTTGCTATCATTAATGGCTTAAAGTACCGTTGTATTATTACATATAGATGGCATCAGAATAAGCTGGATACAAGTGTATCAATTCATTTCAGCTCAATGGTTGCAGTTATTTAATCAATCTTTTCCACTATTATTCTTAAATCACTATAAACTGCCAAGTAGCTAATTGAAAACTGAGGATAAAAGGAACCGTTCCTCGAATCTTTAAATAGGAGCCTATTAATGTACTTTGCCTTTGCAATAATTTAGTGTGGTGGGTATAATAATGGTAATGAATCAAGAAACGTACATTCTATGGTAGCGTGTAAATCGTTAAAACTATCAAATGATTACGAAATAATATGTATCTGTCATCGAACTTATGCTTCTGCGTATTTCTTTACTGAAACTAAATCTTCCAATTCAATTTTGTTAAAAATGAATAATTTCTATTTCGTTTGTACAAAATTAACGTCTAAATTGCCTGTTAATAGCACATCTTGGAATAATTTCAGAAAATCAGAAATTAATCTAACTTTCAAATATACATATTTATTACTACAGACGGCCAAATATTCTGTTCTGTAATAATACTTATTATATTCTTTATATAAATAGGTCAGGATTATTGAGTACTATTCACTGCATCATAAGAAACTAAATCTCGAATACATGACACCTCAAATTAATGTTCTGGTTAACCATAAAACTGGATCGGAGACAAACAAAACTAGAGATGAACTACATATTCCCAGCTACTCTTACTGGGTATATAATTATGTAGTTAAGATACGTCCAATATTCCAATGTATTCATGCAAAATTTTAGGATTTTATAAGCGCGGCGCGACTCAAATACTTAAGTAATTCAAGCGGGAAAAAAGCAAGAAAAGCACTTTTAGTTTAATTAAAAAAATGGGTAACATACAACGCTCTTATAATTATACCGCCCAGTTTTGAATGTAAGCCTCCTCTTTAAATGGAGTGGCAGGGGAAGCTTTACCCAGTTTTAGATTTCCCTTTGAATAACCTAAGCTAGCAACTGTCGAATGTATTATTCATAATTCAAGCGCACACTAAAGTACATGTTTAGCCAGCTGAAAGCCCGACTAAAGTTGACTAACGTCAACGTCATCCCTTCTGCATGAAGAGGGCGGAAGTCCCATTGTAAGCAAGCAGGCTCTGTTATAGAGGACATAGACGGACTCACACCTTTCTCGGAGCTGCACTCGATGACCCCAGTTGATGGATTTGATGTAGTTCTGGACTCGTTCACACATTGTTTCCCTGCAAACAAGGGCAGAAGAAGAAAAGGCTTCCATTTAGCAGTTCCCATACACGAGCTACGTAGCTATACTGGAGGGAGAGAGTGACTGTAGAACTTCATTCCCAAAGATTAATACTAGATTAGAATAATGTTACAGTGTAACTATAAACTTCAAAGACTATAGAAAGTATGTGAATATATTTTCAGGAGTTGAAGCTCACTACGCCAACCCGAACTGTATAATACATAAAGAGTGAAATATTTATTAACATCCTCAATTAGTCAAAAATCAAAAGAATATGAAATAAATGCATTGTTACAAATCAGAATTCTACAAGAGTGAATGAATCTATATTATACTGTTCCTAAAAGTTTGAGATAACTTATAATTATGCAGTGAAATATATCAGAACCAAATATACTAAATAATGATATACATATATTGAGTGATTTTCATTATATTATAAACATATTTTTGAATCCATTATATGCATATATTATCTGTAAATATATACATACATACATATATATATATAAATGAAATACCCTTCTAATATTACTCGATATCAATTCTGTGACATTCTGACAGCATTTCTTTCCGCTGAATAATTCAACTTTAGTATACAGAATGGCCAACTTTTACTTGAACATAACTTGGCCTACATCGTTCTACATCTGGAGGATAATCTATCTATCTACATATACAACAGTTTCATGATTAGTCTGATCAGGAAATATATTCCCAAATATACATTACAGGTACCACTATATAGTGTCCTTACATATCGAACAGAATATGAACTGCTCTCTATGGACTGTCATCCTTCTTGATTCCCTCGAGATCACAGTTGTATGACTATGAAGACTGCAAAGACCAACTCTGATCCCACCCATTAGGTGAGTAGATAAGAGAGATAACTTACCAATGAAAGGTAGTTGAAGACTTGGTACTCCAACCAGCAAGATGGGCCCCATCAAGAACATCTCCCATCTGGGCGACATTGTGCATTAATTTCTTGGGTATGCAGCCAACGTTGACACATGTGCCCCCCAGGCCCCAAGATGTACCTTTCAGGAGAAAGGAAACACACCTTTATTACCTACTACTAGATACCTTTACCGAAAGTAGTGTTTTCATAGATTTCAAATCGATTTTACTTAATAAATTATGAACCCCAGTTATACGATCATCTTAAATAACAGAATGTTTTATTTTTGTAATACGTGTATACAGACCTATGTTTAACCAACGAATAATAATAAATAACATGGTTTCAAATTATTTTAAGTTTAGATATAAATTATGCAAAACTCAATATTAGTTATGAAAGCTAAAAACTGCTAGACTCGAATTGGTTACAATATATATAGTCGACTTGAGGTGTGCTTATGTATATTTTCATGAGACGATGTCGACCTACATCAGTTGACAATTCTTGACCGGACTACACATGGTGATGTAAGAAGACGTGGGGCGATGTGTTCATGGCGAAACTCTTCGTAAGAAATCAGTTTTTAACTTGTGGCATTTTCTTCTCCACAAGTTATTCATGTGCTATTTTCCCCGTTTGATCCATTGGAATACTAGCTCAGTTCATTCTTGACCCAGCCTATTGCTTTCCTAGTATATTATAGTGTGCGAAATGTAAGCATGAGTTGGTGTAGTATATCCTTGATCCTTTACGTATAAGACTCTCGGTTGAGCCAGTCCTTTCTCTTCCTTCATTCTTTTCGCTTTTATTCTCTCACATTGTGCTGACCTATTCCCCCACAAATGCACAGCTTTCGCCTTATCTATCCCTTATCTCTCCCTAATATGTCTTCGTCACATTTATCGATTTATTTATTAGATACTTTCAGGCTTTTAAGAATGGTTCACATGTTTCATGGTTCACATTTTGATACGCATTATGGATGAATAATTAGTTGTCTAAGGAGGAGTTTTTGTGATATTTTGCTGGACTGCTTTAATGATCTTCTCTTTTTTATGTATTTTCCAGCTCAAATGTGACAATCTTTTTAGTCCATTGCAGACATCACACTTTCCTTTATAGATAAATCTTTTGTCTAGTTTCGGATTCTCACACATCGATCCAAATATAGTTTTCATTTTTGTCTCTGTACATGTTTTCTGGCCTGTACCACTGGGCATTTGACTTCGGCACTTCCTTCTCTTATAGCTGTCAAAATAGAATTGGGCTCCTAAAAAGGCACAGGAATCTATATAATTGGTCTAATTGTGTAACTCGGAGGAGATGTGTCCCTTTTGCATTGAAAATAAATAAATTTATCGATTAAATGACCAATTAGAAAATAACAAATTCAAACTTCGCGTCATAAAATTAATAAGAATAAAGCTACTTGATAAAAACCGATCCATACACATTCAAAATTCAATATTAGACTCCAACATGCCACCCGAAAATATCTGCGTAATTTAAAATTGAACTTTTGCGACACTTATGCCCACACTTTTGAGTAAATCTAGCTCAGCTAGAGTGTTTAAAGTAAGGAGCACACATTTAGCAGTGCGAAAGGAATGCTCTGAGAGTGGTGTTTAAAACACTCCTTCCCATACTACTTAATAGTAATAAGCCCTCGCGCTGTGGCATAACAAAATCGACACATTAAAAATATAATACAACATAATATAATACCTAACATATTTTTACAACAATACAAAATTGCATTGATAAAGAGTATAAAATTAATATATCAAAAGTATACCCTTTGGAGAAGGAACGACATAATCCAACACTGCAACTTTCTTGTTCAATGCTGCAACTGAAAATGAAAAAGAGTCATTTATAATGATCAATAAAACAAATTTGTATTTCTGTAAAATGGCATCATTCAAAATGTGTATTAACCAGTTGCCGAAATTTGAGAACTACCTTGTCAGTGTCATGAACACTTAATGATTGAATATAAAATTAAAATAATACGGAGTAACTGCGTATTTTCTACAAAAGCCTTTTATTGGGAAATTTAAAGTCAGATGTAGGTATAAGTTTAACAACCCTTTTAACACACGAGCTGGGGTAGAAAATGGATAGTTGTCTCGGAGTTCTTTCCAGAGTAAACACGCAAATTGATGTCGCTTATGCTAGTATAGATGAGTGTTAAATCCGTTTTGTTCCCAAGTCAGGTGTTAGGCTAAATTCTTTTTTATTAATGCAGGTGTTCGTACTTGTCTACTGTAAAAAAAAGAAAGAATAATACATAGAGAAAGCCTCCCCATATGTATATTTATGAGAAAATGCAACTTCAATTATACTAAAGAAAAAGCCATTGCATGCAACAAGTCAACTTTCATCACTGATGCCAGCATAGAACGAGCAGTTGTGCGCCTAATTGCTTTACTGTTCTTTTTAAATATTGGCAACTGGTTAAGAAAGCGATTTCTAAGTTATAAAATTCAAAGCAAATGCTCAAACGTTGACAAGATTTCCATAAGTATAAAACCCTCTGCTCAAATTGCTAGCAAAATCTTTCGCTCTTTATAAATTTATATTATATTTAACTAGCAAAGAATAATTCATGCTGGCAATGTTTATTAAATTCATTAAAAAAATACAAATTATAGACGTAAACGTTTCTAATTTCTGTATTCAATAATACAAATATTAGCTTTAAACTTATGCATACTAAAATAATCGTTCTACCAAAAAGCCAAAATGCTGTGTAGCTGGTGTATATACATTTTCGTAATTATAAATGATTCAAAGGAAGTAGATGCAAACAGCCTCGTCTAGATAATAACATGTACACTGGGATACCTTCTTTGCCGCAAGCCAGTCCACCTGATCCACCGCCAATGACTACCAGGTCATAATGAGGCATTCCGGAACCTGACCAAGAAAAATACAAAGGATTAATGTGATCATGCCTATCAAAAGAGAGAGAGAGTAAAATCACAGACTGACACATACGTTGACAAGCCAGATGCTATCCTACATGTCTTAATAAATTAGTCTGCCGTTGTATATATAGGTAGGTAGGTAGGTACCTTAAAAGATTAATGAAAACGTCAAAGAACGGATAGGTGATTTTTTCAATGCAGTTGCATAACTCAGCTCTATTAGGAAGTTTACACAGTATATACGTGGTTTAATGAGATCTCCCCTCTCTCGTGATAGGGAAGCGTAAAATAGCCCGTTAGAGATAAAACAAGAGAAATATTTTCAACTTTGGCAGATTTTAAAATTGTTACAAAAAACTATTATTTAATCGAATTTAATAATTTTAAACAAATAACATACAACATTTTAAACCAGTAACCTATGTTTACTAAATAGAATCCTATTTAGGAATGTCTGCAATATATATGATTTTTGTAATTGCCTATAATTTTGTTTATATTACATAATATAGATATGCGTCTTGTTTAGAAACGTATTGAATAACAACATCATTGCAAACATATATATACAAGTAATATCATTAAATTGTGTTTAAAATAATTTGTGTAATAAATAATTATATTTGAATCATAATTACAAAAATAAAACACATATTAAGGATACTACTATCTATGTTAATAAGTAGCATGTCACAATTATATATATATATTTATTAAATAAATGTTTCATTTTTAAAGATGCCATTTTTTGTCAGCTCTATTTCATTGTGTAAACAGTACAAAACCAATTGTATTGAAATGCAATAATAGAGAAATAAAAAAACTTAAACATATTCATAATTAATTACACTATTTACTGTTGTGTAACACAACAAGTTTTTACTCATTCAATTCGTATATAATAACTACTACATTCTTCTCAACCTGATATGTTAAATGAAATGTGTGCATTATAGGAATTATGATAGTTGTAAACAACATAAAACGATATATGTAAGTATAATATTTAACTTTAGGCATTTTAGAAAACTTATACACACAGACTTATATCGGTTTCACCGGTTTTCATTAAGATAATTATTTTCACCATTGATGTATGCATTCGTTCATTGGATACAAACTTTTTACACTGATGGAATTGTGTGTTGCAGAACATTTCAAAATTATCACCACAAGTTCTCGCTAATAGCCCCCTTAACCCCCAACGAGGCCAACCATTTTATTACATTGTTCAAGTTATAGAGTTTATGTTTGATCAAAAAGTCAGATAAAATCGTAATATTCAATACTTCCAAAAAAGCCAGCCAGATTTTTGACAAAACAGCAATCAAGATTTTGTTTTGATTTACAACTTTACTTTCAAATTAAAAACTTTGACAAAGATTAATGCGTATGCTTCTTAGAAACATGTTGGCATAAATACTCAATAAAGTGAAAACTGTTTGCAGAAGACTTACTTGATAATGGCCTCCAAAGCAGTGATGACATCACAGATGCTGGAGCAACCCACTGGACAGCTATTCGAAGCATCTTAACTATACAAAAGTAATAAAAGTGGTATTAAATTAATATGAATTGATATACTCATTAAAATGATAGAAATAATTTGTGTAGCATTATTTGAAATAAACTAATAGTGATGACTTTACTACCATCTACCACAACATTACTAAATATTTCATATATGTATCTCCTATCATGTGACCTTGGCAGTTATACATATATATAAATATCTTAAAATCACAAAAAAATTATTCTATGGATGTATTTTTATAAAAGTTGTTTAATTTCTTATTCACTTTGACTGCAAAGTAAATGAGTAGCTTTGGTATTGAGACCCTTCTCTGACTGCCCCAACTCTACTAAATAATGTAAATTGTGAGCATATTCTATAAAATAAAACTTACGTTTTTCGAAATTTATGAAATTAAATGTTTTATTTATTATAGTGTAATGTTTTCAATCTTGGCTATTCGAACATATTGGTGCTCCCAAAAAACTTACAAATCTAGTCACACTGCATTTATCCTTTAAACACAATCCAATATCTTCCTTAATACTTAGTATCCATTACATACATTGAAATACTACTAATTCTAATTAACAATATGTAGTGGATGCTGTAATACTTAGTATACATTACATACATTGAAGTGTAACGTATGAATCTACTCTAATGTAATGAACCTAATAATGCTAATAAACAACATGTACAGTATTTTATGAATATAAAAATATCTTACAAATCATTTCGTGATAATAAATAATTGTTTATATGCTTATGATGAAATATAAAATTGTAATAGTTTTAAACTGAAGAAGAAATACAATCTTAAAATTAAGCAACATTTTCGATGATATGAAAGAATTATATGGAAATGTATACTTACATTTAATCATATTTAAAAATTGGAAAAAACATAAACATTAAATTTTTGTTTGTTATTTAAAATATTATTTCGTTTTTAATTGAGATTAATAAACGAAAATAAAAATATTAATAAATCAATTATAATTAATATTTATTGTTGGTGAACTATAGTATTTTGTGAATTTTGGTCTATTTTTTCCAACCAAATGAAAGAACAAGGAAAGTTCCAATAGTAATAATGTAGCCAATGCCACAGATTTGTTTGTGGTTATCAGTGTATGCTCCTAGGATGGTTTGAGTAGAACAGTGCAAGCTAGTAGATAAATAAGGGAATAACAGTCCATATAATAATGACTGCCAACATGCCTCAAGGCAATATCTGCCCACTTAATTTGACTGCATGATTCTATTATAATGAAAGTGTGCATGTAGTCTCTTGTATTGCAGTTAAATAAATTGTGTAATTAATTACTGTCTATTTACATACACAGAAGCTATATGTTGAATTTATTGTGTCATTTCATCAGTGACAATATTAAACATACAGGACAGTGAATATGCATATATTCCATATATGTATTATACAATATGTGGAGCAATTGGGTTCAATATCTTACATGATTGATGGAGTGTTAAGTACATGCAGTGTACAACACAATTTAAAGGAAAAACTGCCAATATAAGTGAATTTATTACTGTGGATTATGAAAACAGTGTCAAAATAGACAAATTGTCAATATATGCAATGTCAAATATATTATATGCAAAGTGACTTTTATGTAGAGTAAGAATTGTTTCTTGGTGAATTAAATTTTTGTCAACATAGATGAATTGTTGATATATAGGCAAACTGTCTAATCCTTTTTATTAATACTTTAATACTATATTAAAAAATAAAAAAATTTAGTGCTGTATAAGCTGGGGCATAAATTTGCTAAAAATTACATCTTTCCATACATAATCTTTCTTCTTTGCAAGTCAGGGATAAATTCTCTCTCTAAAAGATGGATAAAACTGTCGGAATTTTGGCAACCTTACAGAAAATTGAAAGGATTAAATGTTCTTGCCAAATTGCTGTAGAAATCATGACAGTAATGGGTACTGCTGCACTAATTCTAAAAGAGGGAGGATTTTGATTCAACCAACTTACCAAATTGACAGTTTTGGCAAGTTTAATAGATACATTTATTTGAGAATTAAAACCAAGATTTCAAATTTCTGTTTGTCATGTGGATTTTTAGATTTCCAAAGAATGTTCTGAAAACATTTAACACTATTAAATAGTTTGCATCTAAAAGAAATTAGATATTGGCTGATTTTGGTGGTTTAGCTTAATTTAGAACTCTGTAATGTATGTAAATAATTTAGTTTTGGGGTCATATGCATGCACAAGTTAAGAGTTCTACAACTCTAATGTGTAGAACTCTACAAATTTAATCTAGTTAGATTAGCTTACACTAACCTATCTTTGATATCAAATATAATAATCTAACTGTAGAGTTCTACATATATAACTTTTGATCTTTAATATACTATAATTAATTAGTGCAAAACATGATCATTGCTGCACTGTCATTGTACTCTTGTATTTATGAATCCTGTTAAAATAGTCTTTCTTCTTAGAAATTGATTACACAATTCTCAACCGGCTCTAAAAACTATCATGCAACTATTTTTATATTCATATTATTATATATCTATTTCTGTCTGATTTATGCTACTAGACAGCAGACAATAATAATATCCATAAGTGTGAAATTAGCTTTAATAATCTAGATTAAGTGTATTTAATTATATATAAAAATAAACATTTAGAAAAAGTGTAATATATATTTTTAAACAGAGTTAAACTTTTTAATGAAAACTAAATAGTTTATTTGTAATAAAAAATAAAAAATAATATATCAACATATTTTATGTTTATTTTTATAGTAAGTATATTGAAATAAAAAAAAAGAGTTTCTGATTAAAAACTTTTTATAAACCTGTTTATTTTAAGGACCTGGACCAACTCTGTCTGCAGAAAATAGTCTAGTTAGGCAACAACTTAAAAAATATGTTTATCCTTAGAAAGATAAAAAGACAACCATACCTCAGTTATGCTGAATGAATATTATCTTGATATACAAATAAAATAAAAAAGAGACTTGATAAAAGGAACAGATATGACAGAGCTGGCTGAAGATATCTTCATATATTGTTCACTTATACTTAATATTTTAATTTTCAGAATATTGATAACAGAAATATATACATATGTCATTTTATAATATTATATACATTTACTAAAACATATAATTTAAGTTAATTATGATAATAATAGTAAATTAATCTTTTGACAACAGGCCAATCAATGTTTGATACAAAATTGAAGTTAACTCATCCAGCAGAATAATTAAATCTTTATCAAAATTTTAGAATAGGAATGAATGTTTTTCTAAAAATACTTATAACTGAAATATACATATAATAATTCATATGGGCTGCTGGATAAATGTCACCTATTTTAGTTTTAATACAGCTGGGCAAAGGACAGTAAAATGGGGATTGAAAAGGTGAATGTACTGCTTTAGAATATTTTGAATGGCTAATATAAATTTGGTAGCTCATCAATATTATTTTTCCACTAGCTTTAAATAGGTACTTAGATGAGCTTATTTATAAATTCTTTTGTGCTTTGTTGACCACTATTACTTACTAATTGTTTAATCTATTTTATTGATTATATTGTAATTTGTATGTTACATTCATTACCTTATTTTATATATTATTATCTTATATCTGTATATCCACTATAATTATATTATTAGTAAATATTACTATATATATTATTATATACCTTACTTTTAGGCTTAGTAGAAGTGGGTAGATTGTAACTTGTTTTGAGTAAACCTTAAAAATAAATTTATATATATGTATGTTGCAAACCATAAGCAAATTCATACCATTCATACAGTTCACGAATGGTACGAACTGTTGGAGGATACAATATGCTGTATCCAATGGTACAAACCGTTCACAAATGGTTTGTACCATGTTTGTACCATGTTTGTAATATGTTTGTACCATTGGATACAGCATATTGTATAAAGAATATAAATCAATTATGACAACCATCAAGATTAGATTATACATAATTCTTAAAAATATAACAATTATTAATCATTTTAGTAACTTAATTTATCAAAAGATTGAATTTACTAGATATTATGAATATTTTACAATTAGACATAACAAAGTTCTATTCACTAATGCCAATGGTACAAACCATTAGATCCAATGGTTTGTATTGTTGGATACAGCAATAATTGTTATATTTTTAAGAATTATGTATAATCTAAACATGATGGTTGTCATAATTGATTTATATTCTTTATACAATATGCTGTATCCAATGGTACAAACGGTATGAATTCACTTATGGTATGCCACATATATATGAATATTTTTCTAAATTTTATCATATTATAGTACTATTTTTGCCAGTACTACTAGTAGTACTACTAATAGTACTACTAGAATATAGACATTATTATTGGCATGACAATGTCACTAGTAATATTATGGTTGGCACTATTTATAGTCTCTACCTTGTCCTTTATATTTATAATTCAAAATATAGGTTTAATTCTGGATAACATTTTTCTTGTAACTGTATTACTATTGTGTTCACTGTTGATTTTTTATTTTGAACAGACAAATGGCAGATGTATACTGTGATAAGAATTGGTGAAAATATTTGTATATATAAATGTGTTTTTTTTTATTTTAAAAGTATTTTATTATAGGCAATCCCGTATTTTAGCATCCCAAAATATTTGTTTAAAAATGTTGGTAAAATCTTACGCTAAATAAACAAATAATATATCAATAAATTTACAAATAGTTATAAACATATCAACTAAAGTTTTTTTCAAATAGTTCAAACATTAATTTAATAGGTAATTAATCATTGGTCAAAATTAGTTTAACTAATAAATATATTGACTAGTTTTTTTCAAATAGTTCAAAAATTAATTTAATAATCATTGCTCAAAATTAGTTTAACTAATTTGTGCAAACTTTTAAAGAAAATAAGTAAGTAATATACCTATAAGCAAATAAAAATTTATCTGCTATAATACCAAACAATATTTGGGATGCTAAATTACAAAAATTTGAATAGAAATAATTTGGAACACTAAAATACAGGATCACCTTTATTTTATGGCAGCTCTGCCAAATTTATTTTCCATCAATTTTCTGTGCACCAGATTATTATACAACAGGCAAAATTCTGCGCTTGGACCCGCTGTCTGGTCAGCGGTTTTGTTTTTACCTACTGATATTAACTAAATTAGTTTATCAAAAATAATTATATATATTATATAAAACTAATTTTATAAATGCTTATGCCTGCAATTAGATAATTATTTTTAAAGTACAGACACTTGTGCTGTGCCTGCAACTAAATAAATTTAAAGATACAAATGCCTGCACCTGCACATGAAAATTTGCGCTGGATTGGGAAAATTTTGCGCACCAGATCTGGCTTAAAACATCCACAAAAAAATGTTTGAGCTCTGCTATTGCCATTGGTCCTCTACATGTCCTCATATTTAAATACTATTGGTACATATTGTATTAGAAATATATTGTATATTGTATATATAATATATATATTGTATATTGTACAAGAAATACCTGGAGACTGCCGTAGGCAGTCACTACCTTTATAATATGAAATATATAGGATTACTGGATGTTGTAGATGACTATTCAGCCTTAGCCTCAGGCTCAGGGTTACTGAGATGTTAATACAAGGTGGTAAGAAAGTTCCGCCCAATTTTAGATATTTTCTAAAATTCACATTATTAGATAAGAAAGTCCAGCGGCCCGATTTTAGATAACCATGCCTCAAATTTAAAATGCTGATTTAAATATCTATGATTTAAAATCTATAATTAATCTATGAATATTCTATGAATTTTCAATTCAAAATTATGAATTTTGTCTAAGTTATGCATTATTGAATGTCATTATTTTTGCTGTACATACAATCATGGCTTTTTGCTTAACCAAAGAGCAAAGAATAGCAGCAGTCAAATTGTATTACAAGAATGAAAATGTAGCAGAAATGAGTTGCTTGTTATCTCAAAGATTCCACATACCTACTGTCTAAGGTAATAACATTAAGCAGTTGGTCCTCAAGTTTGAAGCAACAGGGTCAGTGGTCGATTCTTCACTATCAAGAAGGCCTATTACAGCCACAACCTATGAAATAGGAGATCAGTTACAAAGAATATTGGCAGAAGGTCCCAAATCAAGCCATCATCTTTCATTAGAATTGGAAGTATCTCATGTTAGTGTACTTAAACTGTTGCATAAACAACACATATGAAGCCTTATATCCCCCACCTTATACAAGCTTTATTGGATGATGATCCTGACAGAAGAGTACAATTCTGCAAATTATTCTTGGATTTAATTCATGGTGAAAATATTATCTTTTATAATACCTGGTGTTTGATGAAGCATGTTTTAAACTTAACGGTTGTATAAACTGTCATAACTCCTTGTATTGGGCCATATATAATCCACGAATAATTTGTGAAAAAGCTGTTAATCTTCCAGGCATAACTGTTTGGGCCGCCATATCTTCCAGAAGTATTATAGGTCCAGTTTTTTTCAATGGTACAGTAAGTGGGGATAGGTACTTAGAAATGCTCCAATCTCAGTTTTGGCCACAAGTACAAGAAGATATTTTCAACAAGATGGAGCACCCCCACACTACAAAGTTAACGTGCATAATTGGCTTGATGAACACTTTCAAGGAAAATGGATTGGGCGCTGAGGATCAATTGAATGGCCCCCATGGTCCCTTGATCTTTTCCCACCAGACTTCTTTCTCTGGGGCATTATGAAATATAAGGTCTATTCAACCAACCCATGTTCAATTCAAGAATTATGGAATTCTATCATAGATAAATTTGCAAACATTGATGTACAGTTATGTCAAAAGTGTGTCATAGTGCTTGTGGTAGACTCAGAAAATGCTTAGAACATAATGAGAAACAATTTGAACACTTATGTAAAAATAAAATAACAGTTTTTATATGTTTTTTATGTTTCTATTATCTTTTCTATAAATAGATATATGAGTTGTTATAAATCATTTAATATATTGTTCTGTATTTTCAATTCTGTTTTATTCTTCAATTTTCAAATCGGGCAAAACTTTCTTACCAGTACTACCCTGTATATATAGTTATATATATACAGGGTGGTAAGTAAAGTTTTGCCCAATTTGAAAATTGGGAATATAATATATATATATATATTATTAACCCATTTATACTATTAAAAGCTGGTGGTCGCTGTTATCACACCAGAATTATCAAGAACTTCCTCAATTATTAGACAGCATTATGACTATGTTTAAATACAAATAATAGGCGATCCCGTTCTTTAGCGTCCCAAATTATTTCTATTCAAATTTCGGTAAAAAATCTTTCGCTAAATAAACAAATAATAAATTCAAATA
>JAYRBW010132679.1:0-15822 GCA_036023295.1 Invenusta paracnida
TGCTTTACACGTCCCAGAGGGGGATAGTCCGTTCCTGACGGTTCGGGGTTCTTTTAGAATTGTGCGAATAAGACAGATAGACAGACAGACAGACAGACAGACAGACAGACAGACGAGTGCAGAATATTTTGGGTTTCGATGAAGTAGCTGAGACTTTCTTTGATTAAATGTTTGATTTGTTTACTTATGTAACTGAGGAGATCTGATCGTGTAGAAGGAGAACGTGGCGTTGAGTTGTTTCCCTGGTTTTTGAATGGGGCGGATTTTGACGATTCTTTAGAGTTTGAGGACAAGGGGGTTTGAATTCTGGAAAAGGAAATAGATGACGAGCTGAGTAATCCTGCAGATGATAGTGTTAGAGATTCTGTTGTATCCTGAAGAATAGCGGTCAGATATGTTAAATTTTTTCTAATAAAATCTCCCTTTGAAAAGTCAGGGCAAGGGGCGGTATGCTTACCGAGGTGAATACAAGAGATTTGATAGCTTGGCATTCTTCTCGGCAGATATATGCGTCTGCAAATTTGTCTTTGGTGAGACAAATAAATCTTGACTCACCATAGTCGTTGAGCATCTACCGGGGATATTATGAAAATATAATTTGCGTCCAGTTCATGGTTTCCATCCGACTTATGTATATGGTTCCACCCTTGCCCTATAGTACGACGTAAGGTCACAGAGGCTGGCGTAGCATGAGTTCTCCAACCTTCACGCTGTTTGCTGCGAAGTCCGAGAGGAGAACAATCCTCCAGATCGATAGCGCGAGACTACGCCCCTCCTTCCGGATACTAATGGAGAATATCCACAGACCGATAGACGCGGAACCAGAACAGAACATTCGTTTTTTGGTGAACCAGGGGTAGGCAACTGGCTACTTACCTCAGGAGATTCCTCAAATTAGCCGGCGACATCAAATCTAATCCAGGAACCAGAAACAATACAATATGCAAGAAATGCAAGAAATCGATTAGGACAGGAACCATACCGATAAAATAAAAGGAAGGTACCAACGTAGTGCTCGCAAGCTGTAGCGGAAATGACAGAATCAGAAGAGAGAAAGAAAGAAGCTGTAAATGCGAAAACTGCAGCAGCGGTACCAGTAACCAATACACTCAATGAACCAATCCTACCAGCACTAACAACACCAGGAAGACTGCCACCTGCGACGAATGCAAGAGATGGATGTTCTGCAACACCGGTATGACCTGCATCAACAAACGAATCCAACAAAAATGCATTGGGATATCCAGTAGAAGCCAGAAACAAAACCAGAATCTAGATCATCTGGAGATGAAAACATAGCGTAGAATAAGAGAATTTGAAAGTAACAAGGAAACTCAACAAAAGAACATGACTGGAACGAGCAGAAAAAGTACAACCTAGAAGACGCGATGTTCATGTAATAGAACTGCGACTATCTTACAATAAAAAATACCGGAATCGGAAAAAATATTTAAAAATAAGACATCGTTGTAGCATTAATACAGGAAACCAAACTTCGAACCGAGAACAACCATCTGACTATTCTCGACATTGTAAGAACACATAGGGCAGGAATAATCTGCTGACGAACGAGAGGAGCAGGAGGAGGTCTCAGCAGAAAAGAAATCGACACCTGACATCACGCTATGCCATAAAACGGTGGCGATTAAACTGAAATGGATGGAAATCATTAAATATGACTCATTTTTCCATCATCATAGAAAGGTGCGATCTTAACAAGAAATGAAAGAAAACAACCAGAGTAGCGTGGAACTGGAAGAAAGCAGATTTGAAAAATATGAAGAAGAGATCAAGATTGAGCGGGATAAGAACAAGTTTGACAAGGAAATGAATGCGTATTACATTGAAGTACAGTTATATAATATAATTCTGCACGCAGCTAAGAACAACATCGGGCTCAAAGTCCACAGAACCCACAACACCAGCATTCTCGATGAAGACATAAAACAAGAGATCGACATAAGATATGAACAAAACAAAACATTACGGAGAATGCAAAACTAATCGAAGATCAATACACCATAGTGAAGAATATTGTCAATGAGAAAAAATCGAACAAGTGGAAAGAAGCAGTGAACAGAAACAACTCTCACAGCAAGGTATGGATACTACTAAAACGATTCAAGGACCAATTCGGTAACGAGAACACAGGAAGTATTTTAGTACATTAAGGTATAGGACACGTAGGTGACAACGCCAAAGCCAACGCATTCGCAAGCATCATTAAACTGAAGATTTTCAAGGAGAAACATACACCAAATAAACGAATCGTAAAGCTCTTAAAATTAAACTTACCAGAGGAGAAGACGGAGACAGAAAATAGAAAATGAACGAGGTAAATGCAGCACAGGAAAGTATTTACCAAAACAAGGTGGCGGGACCAGATGGAATCCACCCAAGATTCCTGATCAGACTCTCCATTAAAGTAATATGCATTGTCACCCATCTTATGGGTGTATCATTTGACAAAGCACAAGTCTTACAAAACTGAAGGAACGCAAAATTAATATCGATTCGGAAAAAAAGGAAAACTCAGACGAAATCACATCCTACAGACCGGTCTGTCTTACTGCCACTATGGGAAAGTGGACGGAAAAAGTGTTAAACAACTGAATATTACACCACCTCGAATCCAAAAGATACCTGAGTCAGACCCAAACAAGCTTTAGACCGAGCAGATCTATGGAAGACCACTCCTAAGACTGTCGCAGAATATTAGAGATAAATTTTTAAAGAGAACAAATCAGTGAAGGTATTTTATTGACTACGCTAAAGCCTATGATAAAGTTTGGAAGAACAGACTCATCTTGAATATGATTGAGATGGGAATCAGCAAGCAGTCGATAGGATGGACCAAGATGTGGCTTAGCAGCAGACAGGCATGGGCCTCGGTTAACCAATTATACAGCCAGCTATAAAACAAGGACTCTCCCATGGAGCCATACTTGGACCCACAATCTTCATCTACATAAACGATGTCCTTAACGTCATTCTAGAAGAAGTAGAGATAAACATGTTTGCAGACGAACAAGTGGCGGGAGCAAGAGCAAATAATTAGAATTAGGGTGACAGCCCAAATGATTCAAAAAACAGCAAATCAAGTAGAAGAATAGAGCGAACAATGTCTGATGGCACTCAGTATCTCCAAATGCAAAATTATCGTATTAAGCAAGGACGTGAACGAAACCAGCTACATTCCAGCGATCACCATAAAAATCTATACTGCAAGTTCAACCCGAAACCTACTTTCTTAAGTGTAACCTATGAAAGAAGACTTACATTCAAGGAACATACAACCAGAACGGTTACGAAAGCGAGAAAGAGAATCATGCGATACGTTGAGGAAATTGAACGCGGTCAGGGCCCAACCACCTAACAAAAGTCCAGAAGAAGAAGTAGAAAGAGAATCACGATAATCAGAGCGGTAGAAGGGACGGATTAGGAATTTGCCAAGAACATCCGTAAGTGCACGTATGAGACGTTAGTAAGCACAGTTTTAGAATATGGAACTGTGGACTGAATATCGTGGAGATTCAAGGAAAGCATACGAGTACTTGGAGAAAATCCAACGAAAAGCAGCCAAAATCATCACAGGAGCCATATCAAGTATTCCTTGCTGATAAGGAAGATAACTACCAAAATGCAATGAGAAAGTAGAACTGAGAAAAGTAAGATTAATTGGAGCTTCCTCAACACCTTCCTAACGTTGACTGTAAAGAATCACTTTTGTCTTTGAAACGGAAGGAAAAAAACCAAAGACAACACAGAAATCTAAAACTTGATAAATGGAAGATCACCAACAACTCCAAATACGACTATCTAAACTGATAGATAGATCAGCTGTTGACAGCAGAAGCAACAGAGGGATTGCATCGTTATTAAGCACCATCACGGAGAAGAAATTGAGAGACAGCATAACAGTTGGAAAGATGTGCTCGTTTTACCAAACGATGTGATGGTTGCAATAATGTTCACATTAGAATGGCTCATGAACAAGAATGTATGGTACAAGGCAAGATTAATATCAGACAGCAAATCTAGCTTAGACAGCATCGACTTCAAGATCAAAAACAACCTCCTTTACAACATCTATCACATACTCAACGACCTCAATGACAAGACGCTCACCAAGAAGTGCAACAGCTCCGCACACTATCTCCGCGAGCCAATCTGGGTGTGCTTTACACGTCCCAGAGGGGGATAGTCCGTTCCTGACGGTTCGGGGTTCTTTTAGAATTGTGCGAATAAGACAGACAGACAGACAGACAGACGCTCAGCTTCCAGAAAAGACCAAGAAGTCCAGAGATGGCTTTTTGATGTAACAAAAGCCAGAATCAAGAGTAAACAAACCAAACGCTTATTCAAGGATGCAAGGAGACGTATGGTGGAGTCGAAGCACACAAACTGAATATTAAGGAGGATACTGAGACCATCCGCAGCTTTATAAGATTTCGAATAAATCACTCGATTGAACTGAAAGGGAATTAGGAGAGAATTGGGAAGACTGAGGATTGAGCTTGCCGACTTTGCGGAGAAAGTGACGAAACCACCAAATACATTATTAAAGATTACCCAGTACACTGGAGAAGAGAAGACTCCATAACATCGACAAATTCGCAGACTAATACCAGAAGCCTCTGGCAGCGATACAATTCTCGAAGTGGTTCTGTAAGAAGTCCATCTGAGCACAAACAAACAAACAAGACAGCACAGCGGTTGGATTAGATACTAAGTCTTTAAGCACATTCAGGGGTGAGTCGTGACATTTTGTTTTGCTCTGGTGAATTCGGACTCGTTTTTTTCCCTTGAACATCTTGTTTATAATTATGACAATTATATATTAAAATTAATTAATTTGAACTCAGAATATGTCATAATTATAAATGTATAATACATGCAATAAGAACTAAAGTCCATTTTTTTTAATTTTACGTATATAAATCGTACTTTTTAATTTGATACGCCTATATTGTAATAACACTATCGTGATGGCCTTACGTAACATGGTGCATTCTTCATAGGGATCCCCGTAGTATCCATCTCGACATATGCAACCGTTATCGGGAGAGCATACTGCATTTTTCTGGCATTGACTGCAGTTATGACAGCTTGTCACTCCATTTCCAATAAGACCATAATTGCATTCACATTTTTGTCGAGAGTTACAAAATGCATCAATATGGCATCTAGGTCTACATGCTGAAACAATGAAATTGAATATAAGTTACCGCAAAATATAAATCTAAGTAAAAATTAGTGAATAAATAATAGACATATTCTTTGAGAAGTGTTATTGATTTTGAATAAAATTAATATTCTATTTAGTAAACTAATAAGAATAATTATATTAAATAGGAATGTAAATAAGAAAATATTTAAATAATTTTTTAGGATATGGTACGTATTAAAATTAATATTTGGCAATATAAATAATAATAATAATACATGTATATTTGAAATAAAGGTACATGCAGTACAGTACATGGAGGAGGCAATATCGATGGACAGTACAAAACAAAAAAAGGAACAGGAGTTCCATGTATAGAATAAATAACGAATAAATAAGCCAATATTCAATCAAAAAGTAAATCTAACATAACAAAACAGTTATTATTGTTTGTTGATTAAAGATAAAACATTAAAAATTTTTGTCAGGCTGCACTTTGTATATATAAAAAAACTAGGGAATTCATAAATTTAATCCACCGTAATTTACAAATATAAATGCAGCTGTTGCGACAACTATATATTGGCGAGACAACTCGGAGGTTAATGGCATTTGTCTGGGGAACTTGAAACCCGTTCACCAGCCAGTTCAATTGCCAAGCATGTGATGAACTGTTTTAAGCACGTTATTGCGCCCTCGGCAACATAACCACTCAGACAGACAATTTTCAGTTCTCTTCCGCTAAAACTGTTAGTGTCATTTATCGATCCTGAGGGCTATTATGATAGCTCGTATTAAACCAAATCTTTGTGCACAATGGAACTTTGACAGTTCGTTGCATCTTTCATTATAGTTATTCTAGTAGTGTTCTATTGTTATTCTATAGTGTTTGTCTAGGTGTCTTATTCGTGCTTGTTCCGCACTCTCTCGCATAATTCCCCTCTCCTGCTAGTATTTCTGTATCGTTTATTTAATTGCCTATTGTGCCCCTCCCCTTTCTGTTTAACTTAAGTACTCCGCGATTTAAACTTTAATTTATTCTTGCAATCTTCACTTTCCTAGTATTAACTTAAAAAGAATGGGCGAAATATATCGGTGAATTGAGTAATTCTCTCGTTTTTTCTTTTAATGGTAGATTGATTTTTACTTACCTCTGACACATTTTGTATATCCAAATCCTTCATATTTTTCTTTACAAAGACACTCTCTTTTACTCGAAATGCATTTTGAATTAATACCACATTTTCTGCAATCGAAACAATTTCTTATTCCATCGCCCATCAGTGGTTTCTTGCATACGCATGTTTGATTATGTTGACATTCTGCATCAGGGTGACATTCGGGACAACCTAAAATAGATGTTTTCATACTATACATTTATTAAACCGACATATAAATACTGCGTTTATTAAAATATGAATCTATTCTATATTTAAAGTGACACAATTATAGCATTCTATATCGGTAAATAAATTACAAAGATAATATTATGTTCAACTGGGAAAACAAAAATTTGTTAAATAATTGATTTTATTTAGAAATTTTTGCAGTGTAATTAATGTTTTATTTAAAAAAGGAACTAAAATATACAGGTGACATTTTATATTTTTTAATGTATTGTGAGTATTTGGATTTCTTTTGCATACATAGAAATAACAGACAGAAAACAATCTATTTCTAAAGACTTAATCTTTATATATTCTATATCTGAAAATTGGTAAGCATGTTGTTAAAGCGCCTCCATATATACATATACGCACCATTGTTGGGTGTGCAGCCCTTCTGGGGATCGCCACTATGTCCAGGTAAACAGTGGCACCCACTCTCCAGTTCTGAACATGTCGTGTTAGACCCACACTGATAGCAGGTGTTGCAGAAGTTATAACCATCGCCATACAGTCCTCGTACACATTGGCATTTCTTCTTGCAGCCTAAGTAGGTCACAGTGTTATTGGTCAATGATGTCTTGTTTCTGATGTTAATGTTATTGAAGCATTCTGGCATCATATTCGCATACTGGTGACAGTTTGGATCAACTGAGGGATAGTTAAGTATTAATAGAATTGACTTATACCTATACGTATTGATATGGTAAATATATATAATTCTCTTTGAATGTTGTGCGAGTATTTAAATTACCTATGTTATTACAACTAATATAAAATTATAGTTTAATTGTATAATACGCCCCATCACAATTGATATCGATTTGGTTTGGTTTGGTTAGAGTTATTGTAACAAACAGTATTACAATCACTTTGAATTTTTAAGTAGTCCAATAAAATGACTTAAAAGTCGATGGAACTCATTCATATTATATATATATATGAATTATATATAATTATAAATATATATATTATATATAATTATAATACCTAATCCTAGAGAAAGTGTTAATTCGATTATTTTTAAACGGTTTGTAATTAGACATTTCTGTCACCAATCCGGAGTCATTAAATTGCACTCTAGGCGAAGTTTGCCACGTACACAAACCAAGCCGGCTTGGCGAGCCTATCGGTTGCCATGGTAATACTTTAGATAGAAGAAATTAATAATTGTGAATATTGAAATATACATTTAGTATAATTTTATTGCCGAGGAGGTTGCCACACGTCACTATAGTACTAAACATTTATTCTAATTGTTATAGCATAGTGTAATAGGTTTGACTACACACGAGGTATACACATAGAGCTTAAAAAATAGTTATTCAGTTAAAAAATGTAATTATATAATACTTCGTCAATAAAACTAATCAAGGACTACTAGATAATATCTATGTAGTACCACAACAATAATAATTCTTGTTTCAAACATATAAGCTTTTTATTGATATTTTGTTTGCAGTAAATATTAATTATGCGTAGAAAACCATTTACATTTAATCCATTTGATAGTATTTTAAAGAATAATATATATTTCATTTATTCTTATATAATTTAATTATGGGATTAAAAAGGATAAAATACGCAAGTGTGAAGGTCAAAATTGTGAATACTGGTCATGCGGAGAAAATCATGTTAAGTAATGTAAGATGTAGGACATGGTTATAGATAAACTGGTTGTTGAATTTTAATAGAAAATATTTGTAACGTTTCGTACATATAAATATAAACTATTATAGACCATTTCATAAAAGCTAGATGGATTATGGCTTACTAAATTTTCCATATATGTTTACTTCACATATTTCATAGTTCCCACTTTCATTTTTGGAAGAGATCATTCTGAAGTAGCGACCTTCAAGTTCACAACGGATTGCTTCTACTTTTCCTGGTAAAGTTGTTTCTTTTGTTTTGTGGCATACTATCGAATCGGTCACATAGGGGTCCATCTTATTAGGGCAAGAGATGTATGGAGTGTTATCAATATAGTTTTACTCTTATATATAATATTTGAATTAATATATATATATATATATAGAGATTGTATATGTATATATAAATGGAAAATTTTACAACGTAGCTGAATTATAATAGCTAAAATATGTGCAATATAGCAATATACAACGATATACCATATTATTTTATATAACACATATTATACAATTATACAACACATAAGCTAGTTAATTAGTCAATATAGTCTTAAAATATTCAGTCGATAATTAATCTCAATCGCAAATCCGTTTGTTACAACCATAGAATAAATATATATGCACTTCAAATATAGTGTAATAGTTAATCTATATCTATGGCAAACCTATCCATACCGGTCTATCTATCGATATACCTCTTTCATATCTCATGGAGAGGAAAGAGGGTTGATTTTAGCCTCTCCTAATCATTTGTTAACTTTCTGGTAGTGTAGAAGTTACAGATTTTTTTACTGACACAGCTAAAATATGAGGTACAGAATCGCTTAGGAGGGAGAATTCGTGTCATGTTTATCACCGAAGTCGGACTCGACTTGACGAGACACGATGAGTAGAGTAGAGTTTGAAATCTTCGAGTGTAATTGATCAATGCTTTGTAATATATTTTATTGAAAAAATTATCAGCAATAATTTTAGATACAAATGTGTAAAAATATATCATTTTAATTTAAAAACATAATTTACATTTTTTTACAAGAATATATATTTCATTGTAATTACGATTTGTTATATTAAACTATTCAATGTCCAATTTTGATTTTCATCGATTTCACGGAAGATATCCATTTATAAAGTCGCACAGATGTACATCATGTTATTTTTATGTAGTCTTGGATAATTTTGAAGTCTAATATATATATGTGTTTTTTAAATATGATACAAAATATAAAAATATTATTTTTACCAGAATGGTAATATAACAGAAGAGAATACATCTTTATGTAGTGTGTCTTATTCTGTTAAAAGCAGTATCAGTCGGCGAATGCGCGCAAATATTAATGAATATTAGATTAAACATTTAAATTACAAATAAAGTAAATGTTATACTTACTTATATAAACAATATATATAAATTAATGTAAAATGATATAATGTACATGTAATCATAGGAAAAATATATAAATATGGTCGTCATAACCCTAATTAATTCGATGTTAAAGTGTATAATACATATAATAAAATGTTGAGTGTAATATGATAAAAGAGTTTTAGTATTGATTTGTAGTGATATATGCCAATACTCGAAATAATTTAGTTTTAACAGACCAACGAATATTTCAGTTTATATATTATCTATAACAAGTATACAAATTACATTTAATGAAAATACATAGTATAATATAAAATTAAACTAAATGACTTATTAAGAATTTTAAATTAATACACTTTACTTTTTTGGAAACATTTAAATAAGATGTTGATATATGTATAACACTGAATTTGCATACCGTATACGATATTATGATTGAAATTCCTTCTGCAAGAATTGAGTTCTTTCCAATGTAGATAATGATATATTTAACAGTGACATTAATCATGAAATCAAGTCTCCAATCCAGTATCGTCCCATTTGTGAACATTTTACAAGTTTCCAAAAGGTTATCGTTCATTTGTAGGTAGTCCAATTGCGTATAGCTCGGGTTCTGGTCTGCATATCCAATGTAGTCCGAACTTTCAACTACCGATGATACTGGATCAGAAGTAGTCAACTGATTCAACAATATTTCTAACATCAATATTTTATAATTTTTAATTTTATATGTTTTGTAAGCATTGCGATTGAAAACGTAGAAATGATTTTTAGAACACATAACATAACATAACACAACATAACTTAACTTAACGAAATAATTTTATTTGTATAACTCCACATTACTATTTTGATCTAATTGTTTTGTTTGACTCTGAATATCAGGTTTAGAATTTTATTGAAATAATTTTAAATTGTCTCATTTTATTTATTTGTACCTAAAAATTTACTACATCTAAAATTTATTTCATTGTAGAGTGCAACTAATATATAATAAATGTCATACATTTTAATGACAATAATTCAATTATGCACACACAAAGAGTTTTTATTGCATAAAATATAAAATTTATTATAATGTTAATTAAGGCAATTTTAGAAATAGTGTTTGTGAGGAACAACAAATGAATAATAAAATGAAGAGTGCAATGAATTTTTCTAATTATTTAAACTATGTCTAATAAGTTCTTTGGAATATTATTATTTTTTCAACAGGCTACCAAATTAATATTTTACTGTGTAAATATGTACAAATTGATAATAATTACTGCAATGTGTTTCAATGTATAATATAGATTAGCTAATAAAATCAGAAGCTAATTGGAGAAAATCACATTTATTATTTAAAATATTGTGTTGAACTACAAACTGTTCACTCAGTCAATTAAATAAACAAACACAACTTAACCATAAACCCTAAAATATATACAAAAAATTGTGATCTAGTAAAAAATAATTCCCTCTTTCACTTATAAAAATTTTAAACGAGAAATGGGCATACTTGGTTTAAATGAGCAATAACTTTGTATTAACAGTAAATTAGTAATCATTTTATATATGCTATTATAATACATTTACTATATTTAAATGTAAGATGTATAAATATGTGACTTCATGCTCAGTGGTTTATATTGGCGTCTGACCTCATAAAACAAAAATCTCAGTTTTTATGAAAAATATCAATATTTTCAAGTTGGACAAAGTAACTGACTTAAAAAAATGTTATCAAAGAATAATGTTTTTACATAATATACTAGCTAAATATAGTATTCAATAGTAGTATCCCGATAGTATTTGTTTTTGGTTTTTTACAAAGCTAATATTTTCAAAGTTATAAGAGCTGAGTATTTAACACACACACATTCATATATATATATATATATATACATTTTAATCCTAAAATTAACATGCAACTAATTTATATGGTGTCAATAATAGTATAGGGTATATGTAAACTAATGTACCATGCTTACATCTGCACACATTTTATGCTGCCAAGCAATAGATTGAAAATAAGAATGAAGTTCGTTTGTGAACCTACTGTTATTTATCGACCCATAAATTTGAATTGTAGCAAACTCCATATAACCGACTGTCCTTCTTTTCCAGTAGAGTCCATGACCACGGCAAATCCTTTGACAAAGATATCGCTGCCAGTTAATGTAGTTGTAAATAAAGTCGCACATAATTTGATATTTTTGTTGCAATGGATTGTCCCAGTACTGTAGTTCGAGGTGAAAAAAGATTACTTCATCATATTTATGTCCGTATAATAGATTATAACATGTTAAAATATTACGTTTTACTGATCTAGGTGAATACATCAAATAGTAATTAATTATCTATCTATTCAGTTATTGCAACACCCATTTGTATATGTTAATTACTCAAAACCGCGCATAATTATAATATATTTAATTAAACATAACAGAAATATATAACAAAGATAAATTTGTTGGATTTCTGTTTAGTTTCTTTGTAATAGGTCAAACTTTGTTTTACTTATAGTATGTGTACAAAATATGTAATAACAAAAATATATATCTATTAAATAGTCATATTGAGAATAAATAAAACAACCAATGTAACAGTTATACACATTGGTGTAATGTATGTGTGTGTATTATTGAAGCACATATATTTCAATAATTGCAGTTTAATAATCGGCTGTAATGGGCTATATCTGCTTCAATTTAATATTTAGCTTGGCTCATGTTAAGCTTGTATTTTACATGTATGCTAATTACACATTTCTGCTTTAATCTAATAATTAACTTCGCTCATATTACATTTTTAATTGTGACTAGTAGATAATCATAAAAGCTCGAGACGCTGATATAACAAGTTGACCCACATAATATAGATCTTTGATCAATAACTGCAACTTGGTTCACGTGATGATAAAGATCTGCTAAGTGATATTAAAAAGAGATATAATGGGACTAGAGAATCTGTTATTCCCAAAGAAGAGACCAAATGACACAGCTGTTTGGCTTTGTGAGTAGTCCCAGTCACGTTTTAAATGAAGTATGCCCATGCAAAGGCACTTCGGAAAAAGATACAGTTACGAGCGATCTTCGAGCAGACGCGAGGAGCGGAGAGTCCGAAAACTCCCACATTGCACCACCAGCAGAGCCTATCACTTGCGACTCTCTCTAGCACTCCAACCCCATCTTTTTGTTCCAGCTCCCAACTGGCCACTCTCCGCTTCTCGCCTCTTTTCGACTTCTGGAAGGCTAATTCCCCATGGGCTGCTGACGCCCCACCTCCCAAACCGTAAATAATAAACAAAGAAAGCAAACAAACTCAGTGAAGCTAAAAAAGCATAGGAACCGTGGGAAGGTCATGGCGTGGAGGTATGGCAGAGCTTGATTGAGTGTTGGATTGAACTTTATGTGCGGTTTGGATTCGTGCACTTTTTATGCACACAACTTTAAACATTTTTTCTGTCTAACAAAGATTCCTTATATTTCAACTCTGATAATAGTTTTTTGAACAGATAAATTATGCTTCTTATTTTTTTCTCTTTTCCTTGTTCTCTTCTTAATTGCAATAGTATTACTCGGTGGAATTAATAATTTCATCTGTGCTTAAATAATTTGGTTACAACAAACAATTTTTTTTCAAATTTTGAAATATATATATATATTTTTATCAATTTCATAAATTTTTAAAAATTATTGTTTATACATAGTAACACCAATTTGTTTTATCATTAAGAGTATTTTCGACAGATACTTCATGAGAAATTCCCATTTCGACATTTAATTTTATATATTATGCAATATATTAAATCTAAGTATGCGGTTAATAAATTAATGATATCATTTTAAATATGATATTAATTTTAGTACCATATTAAAAATAGAAACAGAAAACACAAATATTACTTTCTTTATCGCTCTAGAAAGAGCTTGTTTATAAACCAAAAAAACACAAACAACAAACAAATTTACTTTTAATTAACAGATAAAAATATAAACTTTCTCACCGCGAGATAGTGGATACTCTCCCGCTTGCGCACACGGTAATAGACCAAAGTTACAAGAGTCATCTGTCGAAATGTAACCTTGAACCAGCCCTTGATCCTCACACCCTTGATGTCGCCCACAGTTCGGGCTATAGTTGTATCATTCTCATCAAAAGCTAGTTTCGCTAGTGTCGTGTCTCTGGAACCGTCTATCTTCTTCAGATAGTCGAAGGAAATATAGTCCGATATCTCGAATAGGCGAAATTCTGCCATCGTATGAGATTTATTTAATTGGCATGTCAAATGCAAAAACAATCATAGAATATTATTAGCACGGTGAATTACAGATTGAACACAAAACATCAATGACCAGATAAATATGTGAAACATTCAAAGCATTTACATGTTTTGAAAATATCGTTGAAGTTAAGATAAAAATAAGTCTACTAATCTATTATTATTAATTATATTAGTAAGTTAAATAATAATATCAATTTTGAGTAATTTATAATGTGTATACATGGTATACATTTACACTGTCTACATTTTTAATGTAATATTTCATATTGTATTAGAGTATTTAAGCAATTTATGTTAAATATTTCATATTTTGAGTAAATACATACATACCGTGTATCCGCAATTAATAACCCCCGACTATTGTTTCGAAAGTGCGAGTTAAATCCCAGCTATTAAATGAGGTCGGGCTATTATTATTTCGGAACATAATTCAAAAGTTATATACGTAAGTAATATATATATAATATGTAAGTTATAATGAGAGATATTTATAATGGTACACAACAAAAAAAGACTGAACCCGGCCATTATTAGAGCCCGGCTAATAAATGAGGTCCGGCTATTAATCGCGGAAACACGGTACATTATATTATATACGTTTAGCAAACGATAATACTTTTTTGTCTAATGCTGTGCAGTTCAATGTTACCTTTTTGCAATGGGTCCAGTGTACCGTAACTAATATTGTGACTCCGAAGAGCAGCGTAACATTCCATATCAATCACTGAAAATTAAATGGGAAATATATACTTAAGACAATGTTTATTTAAAGACAATCTATAGAATAATATACATGCTGCATATAGGGACCAAGAAGCTTATAATGTACATATAAACTTTAAATTGATTTGATTTGATTTTAAGTAGTGTGTAAAACACTGTAAATATGAAATATTGCACAAATACATCCACATTTGTTGGAGCTACCCGAAAGTAGAGGGGTCGTTTCTACACATTAATAAAATGTATTCAAGTTAAATGAATTCAATTTCGATGATTAATTATTATTTTGGGAACATTCAATCGCATTTATTGAAAAAGTAAAACACATTTGAAAACAGTCTCAATGTGAGATATTTACTTACTTGTTAGTGGAACTGCTTTCCATTCGTCAACAGGTGCTGAAATTGGTGTATAAAATTAATATATTATACAGGTCGCTTAACTCTTTATAAATATCAATATTTAAATATTTACTGAATATAGCTCGATCTTTTTTAATGCGTTATATTTTTACACATATATATATTGTTGTTAAGTTGACGTTTAGTCATGCTTGCTTTACTTTTTTCAGAATATATTCCCTTTTGAAGTGTTATACTTTTACAATTTAGGATAAATAAGCATTTCTATGCTCATGGTAAATATAAATAACAAAATTATTCGTTAAAGTCAACTGAACCCATTTTCAGCTTGGAGTTTACAACAGCATAGTGCTAATAATTTATTCTAGTAATGTAGTATGAAACCACATATAAATGAAACATTTTTCTTATTTTAACTATAGATCATAATATAATATAATAATAAGCCAATACAAATAATGTACTAAAGAAATTCAATTATTATATATTCGTTTTCAAATTAGAGTAATAAGTCATTCATAATTTATATAAAAAAGACACACTTTGAAATTATATTTTACATGGAATATATTTTGTGTCTTACTATTCCTGGATATAAATGTTAGAAACCCTTTTCAATTAAAATAAAAGGGCCTTTTATAAAAGTAAACAAAATCTAGTTTAAACTTCCTATATAATATATATATATATATATTAAGTATATATTGACAACATAGAAAAGGTGACGTTTTTTTGTATTATTAAAATAGATATTAAGACAACATTGATTTCATTTATGGCACCTTTATTTGTTATTTCAGTGATAGGATATGTTGGGCTCTTTAATATAGTTGGCGTTAGTTCTGGCGTGGTCTGGTCGACAGTGGAAGTTTGGAGGCCTATTTGTGGATCCCA
>JAYRBW010132690.1:0-38156 GCA_036023295.1 Invenusta paracnida
CTTCTATTAAAAATATATTTATTTTAAATTTAAGTGGTTTTTTCAATCCATATCTATACAGTGTTTAGTACTGTTTTTATTTTTCATCTTTTCATTACACTTCATAACTCAAGCTTTACGTTGTTAAGCATGCTTTACACTGTTAAGCATGCATTACACTGCAGAACTCATGCTTTACACTGTAAATTTACATTACAAATATGCTTAGTAATTACCTATTCTAGTAAAACTATGTATAACTGCAAATATAAACTAGATCTTATAAAACATTCGATATTTTAAATGTGAAAAGCACTAGGTATTATTCATATGTATACGTACATGACGGTATTGAAAGTAATACACTACTTTAATAAGTACTACACTAGATATAATTTATTTTAATAGGTAAATGGAAAATCTTTAAAGAATGCAACACACGAAGAAGCTGTAAAATTGATATCCGCGCCCCACACAAGAATGCACGTTGTATTTCGCACAGACAGTGAAATAGCTCGATTCAAGGATTTTCGTCAATTCATATTACTGGGAGGAATATTTACCATTACTGTTGTGTTCGGAGCAATCGCACGATCTTCAAATATTGGAAATAATATTTTCAAATTGTTTGGCGCAAAGACTTAGGTTAAGACTGAAATTGGAATAAACAGAAGTCACATATTATGTATATTATTATAAAATTAGATATAATGTTTTATTTCATATAACACTATATTATATACCAATTAAATTCATTATTTTCTGGTGCTAGTAAATGACCGATTTATGCATATTTTCATATAATGTACATCATAATATAGGCTAGTACGCAATCAAACAAGTGACTTTGTAAATATGAAAAAGCAGATCGAAATCGGTAATATCCTTATCTGAAATGTAAAGACTTGACTAAAAATACTTTTTAATCTGATAGTGATAATTTACAATAATTTTTAATATTTTTAGTTTAAAGATTTGCTAAATGGAATTTTCAAGCAGATTTTATTTTGTGCTAAACAACTTTCTAATATTATTATTAAAATTTAGTTCAAAAGTGTCTAACAAACGTATTCTAAGAGAGTGAAAAAGAGAATATAACTTCTTTTTGTGTATTTAAAATGAATCAACACTTTATAGACAAATTATTAAATTGGGAAATTAACCACTATTGGGAAGACAAGAAATCTGAGAAGTACTGAGATATAAGGTGATGATGAAATTCCACACTTAGAAAAACATTTTTTTGGTTTTAAAGGTTGTGGGATCAACAGGTACAGACCCCGGGAAATAGGGCACTCGAGTTTCTGCTGATAGAACTTGGTACGTATCAGTAACATTTTTAAACTAAGGAAAGTCATACAAGTTGTTCTTACAAGTGGTCAACTTTAATAAGTGGCTTGAGAGTAAAATTTACGGAAAAAGAAAGGCCTCTGCTTTTAAACAAACAAACAAGAAATAAATGTAATATGTGTATATATGTAAGGGAGTATCAATTGGATAAATCTAACTGAAAAATTAATAAGCAAGAAAGCCGAGAGTGGTATCATAATAATTCATACAGTACTATAATATGTAGGTAGGTACATACATGTTTATCGTGATGAAACATAATGTAGAATCAAGTTAGGTACATAGAATGAATCCTTCAACTTCATAACACACACGTAAACAGCAAACAATAGGTTATTTGAAAATCCTTAAATTTGAGACAAACTAATTGCATTGATTGCCTTGTACTAAGATAAATTAATTTTATACATTTACTGAAAGCCCAAATTGAGAGAGGCGTTATGAGAGAATATGTCTAAGACAAAAAATAATATAATGTAGTATTATTATAATATTCACTATATATAGTAAAATAAAAGAATCAAAATGTCTAAACTATAAGATAAAAATACGAAAAGTAAAGTATAATAATATCTGTACTAAATAGTAAGTCTGTATAATAAAAACAGAATTGTTATAAGATCAAGTGAAGAAAGGATTCTATATTGGTTTGAGCTCAAATCATTGATAAAGGAACTTTTCCATTTGAAGAATATTAAAGATACTTTAGGTGTACCTAGGTGGTGATGAATTTAACTTTTTCCTTTTCAATAATTTGTGCAAGGAGCACAATCATTCGAAAAAGATAAGTTATTAAGATATACCTATGTTACTACCGAGTATACTCTTAAACATGGGTATATGTATTCTATTATTATTAAGACTAATCAGATATTAACTTTAAAAGTCTCACTAAATTAAAAGTCCAAATATTTGATGCCGATTTTAACTGTCTTATGTGGTAAAATAGCTGTATAATATACATATATATATATATATGGAACATTTTATTACGTACAGGCTATATGTATTACTAACAGATTATAACACAATACTTATAAAATTAAAGTCGGTTAAACCAAATTTAATATATATATATATCCATAGTTCTCAATTTAAAAATTTATGTTTAAATGTTTTACTTGCATATAATATGTATATGTATATTCAATAAATGAGACAATAATCTAAAATGTCATATTAAAATAAAGACGTACAATTGTGTTAAAAGTTAACAGATCCAACAGATTCATTTGAAGTTGCGCAATGTTGGATCAGATAACTTAGCGGCCAGCAGCTATATGATAGGCGGCAACGTAGTGGGCATAACTGAAACAGCATTGTTAACAATAACAATAAAGTCAAGTATGTATTGTTTAACAGCTCTTCATCTCAACTGCAATATTGTGTGAGTTAGTGATAGCATAATGAATTGCGAAATGGGATGTGGATAGGTGGTGAGGTGAAAGTGTGACGAAAGTAGATGGAGAGGTGTTCACAGATCAGTTTCTCCGTAAAGCGCTGTGGCGAAGGTTGTATAGTCGAGTGCCCCATGGACGGCATCCCGGCCACTGTAGGGCTGCATTCGCTGGATACAGTATTCGGCTTGGTCCGGAGGCAGCTCTCGGCGTAGAACGTCTGCTGTGATATACGGCTATATAATGGCGAAGAGGGGGGAGAGGTTATCATTAACAGAAAATTGTATAAACAGCAGAAATATAAGTAACTCTTACTCATACAATTTAACCTTATTAAACAGATTTGCAACTTGAATCGGATGTTTTTTTTAATTTTGTGTATTAAAAATAAATTATTAGTCGAGTTTTATTTCTATATAAAATCGAAAGCTAAAAAATGAATTTTTAAAATCTGTAAACAGAAATACCATAACTAATACGAGTATAAAGTTTAACATAAATGATTTTTGTTTTTTTAATAATGTACTATTTTGATTTTAGCTCCAGCCAAAACTAGTTGTAATATTGGATGACTTGTCAGCAAAGATATTTGTATTTCTGGCATGCTTCGCCGAATTGGCATATAGGTACATATTAGGTGGTTGTTCTATAGATGTGAAATCGGGCCAATCAATGTAGTCATAAGTTTTCTTAGTATAATATATTCTATTTTTTTTAAATCACTAAAAACACTTTCAAATGAAGTGATTTTACTATGTAGGTATATTCGCGCGTAACGGTTATTATTTTCATTAATCGTTCGGATCAGTCTTTAGTTTTTATTATTCCAGTACATCTATGACGTTATACGCGTTACATTAATATATTATATACGTATAAAATATCTCGACTAACTTCAATTCATTACAAATTTACAATAGCGTAGATATGTATGTTAAGAATATAGCAAAAGTTCTGTTTTATAAAATATACTAAAAGCCTTATGTTATATAATATAGTAAGTGTAGTGTTATAAAATATAATATAGTTCGTTGTTACAAAGGTAAATTCAAATATAAAAGTGTGCGGGAATTTAAAAAAACGTTTCGTCTCCTAGTAACGTAAAAATTTCAAATTTTGTATGCATCATGACATTAATAAATACGCGAAATGATTTTGATTAAACGTGGAATTATGTACTACTATTAAATCGTATTTAAGAGGAAAACTTACGAGATGATTCCCTAAAAGTATGCTAAAAATTCACTAAACTCCTAAATGATTCTCGTAGCCCACCTGCTATACTCCTGGAGGTAATTTTCAAATAAATTAAATATAGAAGAAAATATATTGCACAGTCAAATACAAGTAATTTTTATATATATATACTTCATTTTCTGTAATGTATATAGAAAGAAAACATTTATAACATTTATAAGCAACATAAGATTTACTCTTCCATATTTACATGCTATTTTGAATAAATTTAGTTTTTATAATATAAATTTAGTGTATTTAACTGTGAAAAAGATAACATTGTCAATAAGTAATACATATCTTTAAATCAAAATAGGATAAACGGATTCGCCAAAAAACGGCGTTTTTAATATTTGAAAAATATTGCATCTATATTAAGTACGGAAATAGAACAGTATATCAAAATTTTACTGGTTACTATATAGTTCTTTTTCTTCTGAATGATGCTTTGTAAGTCGGCTTAGATTCTTTGCTTTTCACTCAAGAATTTCAATTTAGTGAAGGTATCTGTGAACGATACCCAGCGTAGTCTACCCAGAAATTCTGCTGGGATTTATGACGAGCATTCAGGCTAATAAATACCAATTTATCATCTGTATCGGCTAATATTTGGACTATACACATCGTAAACCTTGTAAGAATTGATCTTGCAATTTCGACAAGATTTCATTTGTTTTCGTCAGTCAAAATGTGTACAACCCAGCGCTCATATCAGCACTACAAGTGTTCATTGAACACTACGTACAAAAATGTCAGTTAAGCTCTCAATGTTATCTTCCTCCCTCGATTAATATATTCACCCTCTCGATAATCTCTGCTGTCAAACTTGGACGTGGTCGGATTGATCCAGGCAAGTGGATAGATATATCACTATCACTTTCACGAAATTATTTCGCCTATTGTTGTGTTCGGTGAATGTATTATAACATATGCAATCCATAACCACAGAAATGCATTCATGTGTTACTAAAAATATTATATTTACATATGTCTCAATCAGTCTGTGCGTGGTTTGATTTTATCGATTCATTGAAATTGAATTTGTAATAGATTTCGAAATGCCATTTATTTGGCGACCCCTATATACAGGCTGATTCATAAGTTACAACGACATAGCTTTATTTGGTCAATTTTAGAAGGTAAATTGATAACATTAACATTAACATTGATAAACAAAATATTCACAAGTCAATACTACACAGAATTATTATACAAATGAACAATATATTATGTAGAAGAGTCATCTATCATAGGGATCCACTGTAGTCCTCCCTTCTCAATACAAAGATGCATTCGACAGAATGTTTGATCATTGATCGATTGCAATAAATTCTTATGGAAATCTGCAGACTCTTAATGAATGATAGCTTTCAGATTTTCGACAGAAGCTACTTTCTGCGCTACAATTTTAGCTTTAAGAATACCCCATAGTGCGTTGTCACACGATGTCAAGTCTGGACTTTTGGGAGCCCAGGACACGGGCCCAAACTTGTCAATCCAGCGATCTGGAAAGTGTTGGTTCAAGAATTTTCGTGTGCGATTAGCCGTATGGGCTGGGGCACCGTCTTGTTGAAAATGAGCTGAGAGAGATAAGCCTTTCTCAGTAAGAGCTAGTATGAATCCATTTTCTAACATAGAAGTATAGCTATCACTTGTCAGCGTTCTATCAATAAAAAACCCCAGTCAAGTGCTTGGTAGATATCGCTGCCCAGATCATGACCGACGGCGGGTGCTGCTTGATCTGCTCCCAGAAATGCGAACTGGCTTTACTTCAAAATGATAACATAAGAGCACTTTTTTCCTTCTGCGTAAATAGCGCACTCATCACTGAAAAAAAAGCTTTTCGCGTCTTCAAACGTTGTCGTATTGTTGACTAATTTGTTTACAACAAGTGACACGTGTTTCATGATCTTGTTCTAAAAGATATTACACTTTGACAGGACGATAGGCCTTATAGCCCAAGTCTTTTTTCATTACTCTCATCAATGTGGACCTAATCAAACCAAGTTCTCCAGATCTGCGTATGGCAGACATTGTAGGATCATCCGTAATCGATTATTCTACTGCTTCAGCTTCATCTTCACGTTCATTTTGTCAACCTGGCCGTTTTTTATGCAAAATTGATCCAGTGGTGAATAATTTGTCAGCCCACTGTTGGATGTATCGTGTATCTGGAGATTCGATATTATATCTATCACGAAGTATTCGTTTTATTGACCTGACAGAGGCTACTGATATGTCACAATCATAAAACCATGCAGCAAGCAAGTATTCGATATCATATCTATCACGAAGTATTCATGCAAGTATTCGATATTCCAATGTGTATTTGCTTATATATCTGACATCTTAAAATGAATATACTGTTGTTATAGATGTTATTTTGTACTTCTCATACATAGATATAGCTTTACAAACAAATGTCGTTCTAACTTATGAACCAGTCTGTATATATACAAATAAACAAATATATATGCTTTACACATTCTTCTATTTGCACATGATAAGTATTTACATCTTTGTAAGTAACTTGTATTTCTAAGTGATAACCCACATACTACGTCAATATTACGTCAGTAGTATAGGCCTGTTAAATATATAATTAAAACATGTTGCAATTAAAATTTAATAATAATACGTTGAAAATTTTCCAATCAATTTTCTATACAGTGTATATCTCTATAGTCTAATATGTATAATAAATATATAGAAACATTACAAATATAATGCAACATGAATGTAATTATGCATATTTCATTTTATTAACTAGCATCGAATATAGAATAGAATAAAATTTAGATTTCTATTATTATATACTAGTAAAATGTATTATTATATAACTAAATCGTTTTATAAAAATGTAGTGTTTTATTCGTAATAAAATAAGATCTTTTGGGGTTACTAAATGAAATATAAAAGGATTATTTATTATGGTAATTATAATAATCAATGTAACTTTATGCATTGTGTCAAGCTAAATTTTAAATTAAAATTATAAAGCATTTTGAGTATATAATACACATATTGAGAAATTAGTTAAATTTGTAGTAAATTTATATCCAATAACATTTGCAATGTTAAAATGTGTGTACAATGATGAATTCATTGACGGGTAACCCACATATGATTAATATGACCCACCCAACTTTACAACATTTATTAATCAAGTTAAATTTCTCCGACACACAATCTTATACTTTCTATGTTATTTATTCATTCTGTCTACTATAAATATAATCCGTCTCTTGTTTTATGTGCTTTAAATTTATACGCTAATTTTCAGATAAAATTCAATATTATACGGAACCTATAACTTTTAATCTTGATATTAATTACAGATAGCAGATAGTTTTAGCTCTTTTCGTATTTCTAAGCACCTTGTGCATACATATGTATATAATATATACAACTTAACACATCTATCTGTCAATATTAATTTCTAGATTATATTAATTTTATGTCTCATTCTGCTGTATTATGTTTTTTTAATTTACTTATTTACTTAAATAGTTATATACTCCGAGTCTCACTTTTTTAGTCATATTATTCATTGCATTAAATTATCTTTCAGAAGCAAGGTTCTATTTCTTCTATTTTATATAAAAGTTGTCAACGAGAACTCACCATGTCACCAGCCAGAGTTCGGAAGGACTGCATCATTTGTTCAGAAGAGTCGGTGTCAGCAGTCTCACGAGTCATAAAGTCGAGGAAAGCATCAAAACTGATGTAGCCGCTATTGTTCGGGTCCACTAGAGTCAAAATGCGCATAAAGTTCGCTTCACCCTGAGAGAATTAAAAAATATTGAAATATTATTTTTTAAGAAAGTCTGACAAAAATACAGGAAAGTTTCTAAGTCTAGTTGACATAGTCTACGTTGCGCTTTTTTTAATGTGCAAAATTATAGATACTGTATATGAATACTTATTTCGCAATTAACGCTTATTAATTTAATATTGAGCAGCTAAAGCAATCAAATCTTTGTCTTTTAGAAAATGATATTGATTTTTTATACCATGGATATGCCATATTAAATTGTTCTATATTTTAAGATATTCAGAAATATTGTCTTAAAAAATACACATTTTAATTAGAGAATAGAACAGAAATAAATAAATTTAATATGGTCATGATATGTCCAAGTGCGAATTATTATAAAATGAGACGAAATTCAGTTTATATCGGACATATAGTAAGCTAAAATAATTTAAGATATATACAGAAATACGTACATTGTACTAATCTATAACCAGTTAAGGGAATTCAAAACAGGTTACCTAATAAAATTAACATATACCTAAATGAAGATATTAATGCTAAATATTGTGTAAGGGTTAATTCCATTACTGCATTAAGCTAATAAACTTTTCTAATTAGTAACTTTTCTAAAAAAAGTAATTGTTTCTGTAAAAAAAAATTCTCCCAACAATAATACATTTACACATTCAAAGAGTTTCTTATAGAAGACAGATTTTAATGAATCAATTTTACTCTTCCAAATTAACAGCAATCACCGCGCGATAGGGGAGGAAAGAGGATGATAACAATGAATCAATCAAGTACCTGACGATCCTCCCGAATGTTGTATCCAAGAGAGACGAGGCAAGCCTTAAACTCATTGCGCTCGAGGGCCCGTGCCTTACGTTTGTCGAAATGGTTGAAGCAGCGTCGGAACTCGGCCAGCTGTTGGTCTGTGATACCCTTGGAGTCTCGGGTGAGAATTTGATTATCGATCTCGTTGGCAAGCCGATGGACTGAGGTTAACAGCTGCTCGTAGCCTACACGTAGGGTCTCCATCGAGTAAGGCGTGTGCACGTTGTCGAAGACCATTGACTCTTGGATGTCCTGGGTAGAAGAAGAAGAGAGAAAATCGTGAAGAGAACATTCTATAAAAAAAGTAGTAAAGCAATAGAGATGCTTCATAAAGATTTCTTATGCATGTTCCTTTCGTTTTATTTATGCGATGGTGAATTCAAAATATGTTTTAAGTATATTAAGGTAGATAGGTAGTATAAAAAGTAAACAATAAAAATGTCCTTGTTAATATATACCGAAAAATATAATTTCGATTATAATGTACATACATATTACGTTTAATTAATAAAAATAATCACAATATATTATAATGATTACCTTTCAATTAAAACAATGTTTGTAATTTTTAATAATAATATATGTTGAATATAATAATCTTGAGTTTAATATAGTATAAAATCAATTTATCTTTGTGTAATTTATTTGACTATGTTTCAAATCATGAACCTTCAAATTTATTACATATTTTATTTGGAGGTTCAATATATATATATGTTTAAAATACATTTAATTAGATACACATATTTAATCAAAATTATTACTATAACAATCATTAATTAATTTATATTGGAATGATTAAGTCTATTTTCTGAACATGCGACCGAAATATCAGATAATTTCGACAATAAAAAATGGGAATATACACAGAATAGTCGCATAATATTATACGGCAATGCTAAAAAAGTAATATTACACAATCAATGGTTACAAAATTGTGAGAAATTACATAATATGTACATATGTATATAAAAAACCCATATAGTTACAAGTAGTAGCATCTGGACTATTAAAAAATACAAATGCAAATATTAAAATATATTATATTGATTGACAAATGTCAAGCACTGTAAAAAAATGTTTGTTCAATTTCTGTGATAAATCGTAAGGAATATATATATAAATTACAGTGAATTCAATTTAAAAACAGATTCATGTCCCTGTTTTGATAATAAGTAAATAAGTATTATAACATATCAAAACATAACGCATAAGATTAAGCGAAGCGACCAGTCAAAATATAATTAGCAGCGCGTTATCTTAAAAACATTATATACATATTTGTATCAATATTTACTTGAAGCATACGTGAATGTAATATACTGTTAACTTCTACTTCTCGGATATTAAAATTACAGTATAATCCGCTTAGTACGAGACTTTGTTTAGAACGAGCAAAACTGGCTAGTCCCGGTAAAATATTTATTTTATTCATTAAAAATAGTTTGCTTAATACGAGCAATTATTGTAGAACCTACAGTAATTATAACTTCTTTATTACGTGTAAGGACAGATTAGCAATACATACGATGTTTTTTTCCATTACATAAGTGACATTTTATACACAAATTCATATTTATTTGTTCAGTTGTTTCAATAAGTGTATACTAACAGTGAACTTTATTGTAAGTATGTAGTATACGTACTTATTGTGTAGGTATTATACAACAATATACAATAAAATGCAGTTTCATTATTTTAGGATATTCTATTTTATAACCTTGGTTAATACGAGCATCAGTTAGTACGAGCAAATTTTCAGGGTCCCTTCGATCTCGTACTAAGCGTACTACACTGTAATATACAAAGAATAAAAGATATAGTTTAATTGGATAGGCTTCATCTGATCAATCATCTGGCGGGAAGAAATGGAGAATATGGACATATGCCATCGTAAATAACACTAGAAAAAAGGGAAGGAGAATAAGGTCTACAAATCTTGTGTCAAATCTTTATGACCCGGTAGGCGTGTAATATACTATACGAGAGTTCTTCGATATAAGTACATATCCATTTGTATGAACCAGAACAAATGCCTTGATTTTGCCACAACTCTTACTTAATACCATACACGACTCTACAGGTATTCATATATAAGCGCAGTCAAATTGATTAAGAAATTAGAGGTTAGCCTGCATTTCGGGTAGTTTCTTCTGTATACAGAAATATACCAATATACATGTAATGTATGTTATCCGTGAATATGTATGCTACATTGTGCATGTAAAATGCGACAGAAACTCTAATCTGTAAATAGACGGCCAAAAAACATGATATTGGTTGCGAAATGGCAAAAGGGAATAGTAAAAGGCGATATATATGACGATGTCAAGGTATTTTTGACTTGTTTATCTGGGGATCGTTGAGACAGATATTCTCTACATTTGAAAGAAACATACAGAAGAAGCGAAATAGGTAGCTTTCAGATTTTTTCTGGCTATAAAAATTGATGTTGGGGGAAGCAAAAAACAGTCAGTTGCTTGGATGGCTAAAATAAGCGAACCACTTCATACATAACCAGAGCGTATAGTCTAAAGTGCGCGAAGTTGGCTTGAATGTATAGATTTAGCTTCTGGCAATTAATCGATGAAAAATAGTGTTATTTCAATCAGTCTGCGAATATATGTGCATATATATACACTTGTAGGACTTCAAGATGCTATAGTGGAAAATAGAGGGTATTTGTATATATAGGAAGAATGCTATTACATTGAAAAAGCAACAGGTAAACATTAAAAATTATATATATATATATTATGCGATAAGTACTTTCCGATAGTCCATAGATTAAGTACATAAGAAGCTGATATTTAATCTAGAAGCACACTTATGGTTAGTGGTTTCAAAAATAGAATGTGAGGAATAAAATGAGGAAACGTAAATTAGTATTGGCATTTTTAACAATTCTATAAGCAGATCATTTGCACTCTGCCACTTCACAAAATAAAAGCCTTGCAAAATATTCTTAACAACTTTTTTTTAAACTGATTACTAAAATTAAAATATATGTTTTCAAATCAAATATGGTCATGAAGGAATTCGACCTATGTTTGTATGTACATCAAATATGAAGTTAAATTATTAATGGACAGCAAACTTAGAAATAAGGTGATAACATTTAACACACTGAAACCAAATACGACGATAATATATAAGTATTTATATATTTTTTATTGCAAATATAATTTAGAATATTCTTTTCAGTTATGGATTTTATAACAATAATACATAATATATCATAACTGAAGATATATTTTACATTTTTAATTTAAACGATTAAACAACTTGAATTGTTCACTTTCTAAATTTAAAAGATCCCACTGAAATATTTTTAATGAATTGAAGTTAGTCAAGATATTTTATACGTAAATATTTATAAACTTTTAAAATAAATAATATGTCAACTATAATACTATTTGAAAAAAACAGTCACAATACTATAACATTGAGTCGTAGATAATACGACTACGCGCGTCTGAAAAATCAAATTTGAAAAATTAGAAATTTCCAACTTGTACCAAGCAAGTGTTGATTTATAAATTTGAATGCGAGTTGATATAATATATTAATGTAACTAACGCGCATAATGTCATAGATGTACTGGAATAATAAAAACTAAAGACTGATACGAATGATTAATGAAAATAATAATTGTTACGCGCGAATACCTAAATAGTAAATCACTTCAATTGAAAGTGTTTTTAGTGATTAAAAAAATAGAATATATTATACCAAGAAAACTTATGACTACATTGACAAATATTTCGTTTGTACTAAAGCTAATTGCATCTATAAACAAGAAATTCTTTTTATATTTGACTATATATATTTGTACAGTACTTACTGACCAACGGGAATCCAACGAGAATAATTGTCGTATAAAAAGTTTTTGCCATTTTTGGCAAATAATAATATCATAGTTTTTTGTTGTATACCTATTTTATCTTGATACTATATATACTATTTTATGTTATGTTTTTTAAAGCGAAATAAAGATATTCATAAATTATCAAACTAGTTCCTCGCTAGTGCAGTGCGCTAGTATTGTATAATTTCTTTCATTTCACAAGTTAGTTGTCAGCCAATCACTGAAAGCTATTTTTAGACAATCATTGATTTAGTCTATTTAGTACTTATCATAGTAGTGCTATTTTGGATAAAATCCTATCGTTTTGTTTACACTTAGTGTAACATTATGTTTTTAAGTTTTTAAAAGAGCCAACAATACTTTTATTTGTTTTTTTACGGTGATTCTAACTACCTATATAAGTTTTGTTCTTACTAAACAAATAGGTAGCTGTCTATTTTATTTACGCTAAAGAGAGCTATTTTTATAACGTGTAAGATAGGGAAACAGTGGTTTCTATGAAAAATCTAGGCTCCTAGCAACGGTTACTATGTAAAAATATAATTTTTCTCATATCTGGGACATATTCAATATATGTTAAAAATTTCATCAAAATCGATTAAAGTTTAGCGTAGAAGAAGAAGAAGAAGAAGAAGAAAGAGAATAAGAAGAATAATGATGAAAAAGTCGATGTTTGCACCTTGATATCGTTAGTTCTAGAATAGTTATGAAGTGGAAAATTGACTCACTGATACATTTTCGGCGGCGCTCTATGATAGAAGTTAACTCATTTCACAAAATATATTAGTTTTTAAATGGTAGCAGATTAAAAATGACCGTTCTTGTGTTATTCTAATATACCTTCTGTACGTAGGTTGCTCACATGAGCTGCATGAGCTAACAACCTACTGCCGTAGGTTTAGACAGGTAAAATAAAATATATACCTGTCTATAAGTTATGCAAACGTATTGCATTTAAATGTCACGTAATCATGTGTTCCTCCAAATTTTATATAAAAATCATTCCAAAAGTTAAATAACACAAACATTTTTGTCACTTAAACGCAATAATCTTTGACTTATTCGTTCAATCTAAATGGAAGATAAAATATATATATAAAGCTTTGATTTATTCAATAGTTCTAATTTAAAATATTTTGAAATTTTTATATATTTTTAATTTACAAATAGTTTGACGTAATAAACAAGATAATTACTTATTATTGAAAGTCTTTGGAAAACCCTATTAATGTATAATATCTCTTCCGTTGATTTGTTAAAAATAAAAATAAATTCTTCTGTTATACATTATAATTCACCTTAAGAATGTTACTAACGAATTTTATCGTAATTATTCTATGTAACATAAGTACTTATATACATAAATAATGTACATATAATATACGTAAAATTAAATTATTATTTAAGGTATATTCATAAACTAAATACTAATTCTCCTATGTCATTTGATATGTTTTTAACGAAGAGATGAATACAAAAGCCTGCTTTCATACATACCGGCACTGACTGTGATGGCTTCAATAAACTGTTCCTTCCAGGAGGATGTGCCCACAACCATCGACCACTTGCCCTGGCTGAGGAGGTGGTCCACGGTGTTCTATTGTTGATAGAAGGGATGAGAGAAACAGGAAAGTATGGGGATGACTTGGTTGAAAATATGATCGCATTATTAACTAAAAAATTACTTAAAACAATTATTAAGGTTTCCATTTTATTTTAATTTACTTAAGAAATATAAAATAAAACAGCTCAATCATGTTCGTGATAGGAATTTTATTCTCTATGACTGGTTACACATGAGAATTTGCATGAAACGTTTGAACTCCTAAAGAATAATACATTTTTTCAAATTAGATAGATTATTATACACAATGGAGACCACCTACCCAGATAGATTACATTATAATTAGTGGCAAAAGAAAAACAAAATAATTAAAATCCTTGGATACAATAAAGTGTATTCTGTAGTGTTTCACTGCACTTAGCTTTATCAAATTCGTTAGAGCAAACGATAGTACAAAAATGCATTATGCATAAAAATAATAAAAAGGCACAATACTAAAAGAAAGGTAATTCGCTTATTAGAGGTCTGAAGAATTAGACTTAAAAAAAAAACAAATCGAGAGCCTAAAAATACAAAAAAATAATGAACTATACAATTTTTGAAATAAAATTATTGTATTTTTATTCATCAATCTCTTTCTGTTAATTTGTTCGTATATTTTTAATTTCCTGATAATATTAAAACGTCGTTCAAAATGCACATTATTTTTTCCGTAGAAGTTTCCTTAACTTCATTTCCGTTTACATATATTTTTTGCTTATAAAAAGATTTCCTATAAAAATCAAAACTTGTCACTTACAAATGTTATTTCTACTAGATAATTGAGAAAAAAACTTTAACATATTTTGTAATTACCTTTCCTCTTCTAATCACATCTTTCTTAGTCCTACTAGGAATATGGAATTTATGCCTTTCTTGCATATTCTTTATTTGTTCAAAAAACGAAGCCTCAGAAATATGATATGTGGGAAGAAGTAATAAGTACAAAGAAAAACTTTTAAACCACTAAGAATTTCTCGCTTTGGTTTGTTGATGTTTATAACCTTGATGCATAAAGTATGGCCATCCATTTAGATGTGTTTACTGTATTGTATAGAATGCGTAGTTTATAATAGGAATTTTATCAGTTAAAAAGAATAAATGGATGAATGGTTAAGAGACGGGTGGAGATTTCGTTTGCCTGATTATATCCTCAAAATTCTTAGTGACAGCTACACAATTTGCAAGTTAATTAAAGCTTAATGACCTCCCTTCATTGTTACCGGGACTAAGTCATCGATTTACTTATAGTTGATCACAGAGGAACTGAATCTTCACATATATTTCGCCACAGACAAAACTATAGATCATAGATAAGTGTAAGGAGTAAGATCATTTATGATCGCTAAGTTATACAATAAAACGTAGAATAAAATCATTTCAATTGTCAGTTAGTATTAGGAACACGATAGTATGGACACTACTGTATAGGATAAAACACAAACAAAATTATAGAATCATAAACTGCAGTATATTATCGGTATTTGTTTAAAATGTTTATGATTTATTTATCAAACTGTAGGATGTGGTTTAGAATTTTTAAATTGTTTTTATAGTAGTCAAATTGCAAACCATTCGACGATTCTTTGTATATTTGACTATACAAACCGAACTTAATATATTGAATAGATTATTAAAGAAAAAAATAGATACACAATGTTTCTTATAAGATTAAAAATAAAAATTGTTCACTTAATGTTACGGCATATATATACATATTCATTGGATAATTTATCGCAAATTGATATTATAGTATGAATAAAAAATGTGATATATTTTAAAAGATAATAAATAATACCTAAATTTGATCGGGCATTTAATATTACCAAATGAAAAGTATATACATTGTTTATTATGAGTGTTTTACATGAATTTATATAGATAGGTACATAAAAGTACTTCGTGGTATTTTGACATTTACATGTTAATATTAAATGCGCATAATTTGATGAGGGGCAATTCATTATATTACTGTCCTATACACCTATTTTTAAAAATATGTTCCGCACAGAACATTTTTATATGAATTTACAAGCGTACGTAATATATTTCGTATGAAATAAGTTTAAGTAGGAATACAAGGGTATATGTACATATTATGTATGTACATCTATACTTTTATCTTGAACTCTGAAAGTATTTCACCGTTTTATCTATGTGTCCCACCTCGAATCACACGAACACACACATCTATACACTAACATTAGACATGTAATTGACCGAACTGTAAAATATTATCTTGCATATCATGCAAGACTATATAAACCAAACTGAGATAACATGTAGGTATGTAGCGCATGCCTCGTAATATTATACTTTAACTTTCCCGGTATTACATGCATACCTCCATGTATATTACCTCTATATGCACTATTTTCTTTACATTTATTATGTATACGCATTGCTATTAAGGTTAAATAATATATACATGTATATTACTTCGCACTACCGTGTAAATTATATCAACCAAAACTTACAGGCCTAATTTTACGAATTATAAATAGGAAATAATGTATGCGAAGTTCGCATCGTTCTAGATCGATTTATTGAATAACTATGGTTTGTGTATATATATAAGTATGTATACTTTACTCGCCTGTGTGCGATATAGTATCCAATATTATCCAATATGTGCAATGCATGCCATCAACTCTTCAAAAAAATCAAATGGTACACTTAGTCCTTTCTTCCAGTAAATGTTTGAATTAGATAGTCAATATACGATATCAATAGTTCTACTATTGGTTCTTCCACTTCTTATCCTGTCCCGTAAAAATTACATGGACACATATCATAATATTATGTACTGATCTATTTTGGTATAGGATGAGAAAGAGAAGAAGATATCAGGGAAAAACGATTGGTGGCGCTATAGATCTAGGCTTGTCAACTATGAAAAGGAACGCAGAAAATGGCCAAGTTTTCTGTGGATGAAGAAGTCAAACAGAAAAGTTGAGATTATAAAATTTATAAACGCCCAAGATGGCTATAGAACTACATAAAAGTATTGGCACAGTAGCTTGGCATAGTTAACATTTATGCGATCTGTGTGAACTTTGGTGTGGTTCTCCTTAATATACTCTTTTCCTAGCGTCTAACCTATCCACCAACTTAAGAAATGATCCATGTACTACGACACGATAGGTATGTATATTCTTTAGGTTTGTCCATGTGGCAAATCTAGCATTAATACTTTTACTTTAAAACAGTCAGAATGAGGTAGTTATAAGATACCTACTGCATAGGACATAACGCCGGTAGGTACTATAAGGCGAAGTAATATATGATATAGTTTTATGCACACACATACATCGTGTGTACATAATGTTCGTGCGTATTATTGACTGTCGTGATTTTTATTTTTTAATAAAACAGAAAAGGACATATTTTTAAATAGGAATAATATTAATGCGATTTATTTTATTAGAAATAATTTGACGTATTTACGCTATATTTCAGTATACATACATAGGAATAATCCACCTCAGTAGCAAGATAGTGAAAGATTATGTATTTAAATTGTATTTTGGCTTGAATATAACTTTAAAAAATTACCGAGGGGTGATCTGTTTCCTCTCCACTGCTCATATAAATATTGCAACGTGTGCAACGTAATGTATTGTACACGTTACGTACAATTCTCTAAAAGAAAATGTTGCACATTTGCTTCACATTTCATTTATTGCGATAATGTTTCACACATCTTTTAATTTACTACTTTTATGTGTGACATTTATAGGTTTTATCTTTATTTTGGAAATAATTTAGAATGTGTCACTCACTCTCGCTCATATTACATTCGACTCTACTTATACAACTCTCCAATTATGTTTGACCTTGTTGACTATGTATGGGGAATGAGTTTGCTATAAAAGAGACTGACCTTAAACTCAAGGCTCTCAGTGATGTGGATCTCAACTTTGGTGATCTCCCCAAGACGAGGCTTTCCAAGATCCTCACATCCCGGGTCCTTGGGTGTCTGGGTTAGCTCAGTAGGAGGCGGGAACTCCTCACTATCATGGTGCTCCAATGTATTCCCGCACTTGCCAAACAGTGGCGACCGATGGTGGTGGTAATCTGCTCATCGATCAATTGTTTTATTGATTGATTTGTTTAAAGTTGTTGTAAGCGGAAATATAAATAACAAGGCAAACACTAGAATAATTAGCTACATAGATACAGGTTAGTTCAAATAACATATTATACATATATGTACCCCCAAAAGAATTGTTCAAAATAGAGTTGATATAAACAAAAATGATGTAAATAAAAACTACTGTAAAGAAAAGGTTGCTTTATGTTGTACAGCAATAAAGTTCAATTACTATTGATACTTATTTTGAAGTTTAGGATATACTTAAAAATTCATTAGAAGTTAAACTTATTTTACATTCAAAATTAGATTAAACTAAACTAATCTAAATTATATTTTCTATTTAAAAAACATACAGATTATTTTTATTATACATTGATAATACTAATTACTATTATACAGTTATTTTAACTATACTATAGATATTAAATTAGGATATTTACTGCGAAATATATATTATAAAATGTAACCATCGATGTATGTATTTACTGACTAACAAGGTCACGATATAAAAATAATTATTTTATATACATATTCCATTTTAATAATACACAGTAAAGTTTAATAATTGCAATTTATCCACATTAGACACTATAAAAGGAAAGAATATAATTGTTATAACTAAATTTTTCGAACTTACAGAGAAAGAATTTTTTTTATTAATCGCTTTCTTAACTTAAAACGATTCTATTTGACCTATTTGATATTCCATCTACTTTTATCTAGTACAGATTCCTGAAGGACACTTGTCAAAATCTTGACCCTTCGCACTTAAGTGTAGAGCTTCAACAAAATTATGGAAAATGTGTGATCTCGGGTCTTCCTTCTTCACTCATCTTTGTTCAAGCTTGTCCAGAGTCCCATCTTCCGTGCATAGTTATTTATAAGAAATACACAATTTACTGTACACAATGCACAGTAATTCTTGGGTTAGCTTCTCAAATCGTTGTCAGTTGAAGAATAAATGTACAACATTTTCTTCGTATCTGTCATTCGGAACATGTCGATATCTTAAATTGAGGTTAAGATTGAGGTTTCTGGATTATAGCTTTACATTACACTTTATAGTGTTCCATTATAATGAGAGCGTAAAACCAGGGCCTTTCAAAAGATCAAAAAATAGTTTTTGTCGAGGACCCAAAACTGAAATAGCTCAATTTACATTAATTTTGAGATTAATTAAGAAATTCCTTGTAAAGGTTTACATTAACATCGTGTAGGTAATTTACGATAGTAAGATGTACTTATAATCGTATATGTTGCTTCATAAGAGAGAAGATTAAAGATCAAAATTTAAATTTAAATTTAAATTTAAATGTATAATAATGTATAATTAAAACAAAATGAAAATGATTAAACCTTTCAGTCTATCCCGTGTGTATAAAAATTGTGATTACAAAATATGGGATATACAATACTTTTAGTGCATGTAGACATTATGGTGTATATTCAAAAGATAGAATAAAAACAAAATAAATGTAATAAATTCATAGTTATTCTTCCTTTCGTCTACATTTCCAACATATATTTTAAAATGCTGCTGTAATAGATATAAATAAAAAACATTTTTCGTGTATATAAAATTTGAATTTTTTTATAAAATTGATATTTTAATTTATTCTTTATATTGTTATTATTATACGGCGTGATTTTTGGAAATGTTTATTTCAATTGGTATATAATTATGATAAAGCATATCAGTATTATTATGTGTGAATGTTTAAGTAGCATATAAATGAATTTATAATTAATTACTGTACAAATATAAATATATATAGTGAGTTGATCTAAATTAATACGAATACTAACTAACATTAAACTACACAAAAATGGAATGAAAACATTTATGTAGATAATGATACACAAATATTATAGTTTATAGCATATAATTATAAACTGTGTAACACCACATTTTTATTATTATCTAATAAATAAGCATTCCCTAGATTTTGAGACAGTAAATCTGTAAATTGTTATTGTTATTATAATCCACATCACACACATGACTGTAGGTTTGAAGTAACTAATCGTGAAATTAGATAAACGGAAAATAAGACGAGGGAATTGGGAACAGGTAGTATTACGTCATGGGAATCTACTGTCGAGGTTAACACAGAAAGAATAATGGGGAGAGGGGGTTAAATACTAGGATAACAAAGGTAATCTAAAGATTCTAAATACTAAATGAAACTTAATCTGTGTGTTAATTTGTTGACAAATCATCAAAGCTATGTAAACACATTATGTAAGTATATAATATCTAAATCAAAAGAGTAGTTGCTCTTTTATCATTATAAATATTAATAATTTACACACATAGAACATCAACAGTTACAATTGTATGTCAAAGTTTTATGGGATCAATCACTACTAACTAGTCTGCAATTATATAAAGTATTCTACTACTAGTAATTGTAAGTCATAAGTAGTATATTTAGTAAAGTGAGAAAATGTAGTTATATACTAGTAGACCTTAGTTCAGCGTATACTAAACAAATTTATACCTAGGCAGTATTATATTTAAATTCTTATAATTTTGCTTCAGTATTAAAAATTAATGTCGTGATTAACGTTTGTTTATTTTAGTTAATTTTGATTTTACATCTACTTTTGCTTAGTACAAATTCCTGCAAATTTACCACCTTTAAATAAACTTTATATATATGTTTCCGCATAATTTTGTTTTTAACTTTAGTTCGCAATTACTTATTTAATGGTAACTAAATGGTTACTTTTAATCGCATTTAATTGTGAAATGAATATTATTCGTTGGATCTAAGTAATCATATTTTCAGTTTGAAAATAAAAGTTATTTAGATAAACCTAATAAAATTAAAAATAATAATTTACATAGGTAATATTTTCAACTTAGTAATACTCTCTACTAATATAAACAAATAACAAATAACAAATTCATTATTCTGCTTCATAATTTTGATTTATTAAAAAATATTCTTTGTTTCCTTCTTTATTTTCAAATTAGGTATATTCACTAACAAATTATATTAACTTTTAAATTTTGCCGAGAAATGTTGTTTTTGAAACGTAAATGTAAAAGTAATTATACATGTATTTTTAAGCATCGGTACTTATAAATGTACATGGAAATGTAATTATATACATACGTATCGTCTGTTTGAAATATATTTCGTAAATAGTGTGCATAAAATATGTACCAATAAATTGCATGTTCTTCAAATATTATTACATGGCTAAATATATAACAGCATAATTTCTGTATTAGTAAACACTGAAACAAGGTTGGATTTGTAAAATATATCTGCAGCTAATTATTTACCTCCATTTTCTTCATCTAAAAAGTAAACATCAGATCATATATGCGATATAATATTAATAGAATGCACAAAATCACCTCAGCGTTATAACAGTATACATAATTTAACTCGAAAGAGAGTTATTCAGTAACATGTGAATATCATAGCGTTAAAAATAAAATATGTTAAAGAACCATACCGCGAAATAGAATAACATATATACCGACTTATAATAATTTGGTATATAGAAAGATTGATGCATTAAATAGAAACTCATGAAAGATGATTGTGTATATAGGTGCCTTATTAGCATTTCAAATTATACACAAAAAATCCAAGAAGTTAATAATGTAAAAAAGATTAGATAAAATAGTCAACATATAGGTTCATAAAAGTTGAAAATGTGTAATTATATTTTTAACATTTCTATTTTACCTTCATCTTCTTTATCTATTTCATGGGTTGAATTTTAAACAATACAAATATGTATTAGGTAATATGAGAAATATTACAACAAATAAACGATTTGCACATATTTGAATATTAAGGTGACATCATTTTGACTCTTATATTTATTGAACGTACTTATCAGGATTATTTCTTTGTTCAATTTTATAAGTGTAAATATGTATGAATTGAAAAATTATTGTAATTAGAAAATTATATTGGATAATCATATAAACAATAATGAAAGATTTTTGAAGATACATATATGCATGTTGTTAATGGTTGTTAATCCACCAGCATTCCCGAACAGCATGGCAAATTATAAAAGATGTATAGTACAATTATCAAAAAAATAATGTATGTATACATGACACACACAAAGCGCTCCATTACATCTCGTGCTTATATTATACGAGATGAAAAGGAGAGTTGTATTTATATAATTTTAGAATTACCAACATATTATAAATGATATTAATTTTAATCAATATCTTGAACGCAAATGTAGATATGCTGTTATTAATAGACATTAGATGTTACGTATATAATATTTTATGGAATACAATACATTAAAATACATATTATAACATTATAAATAATTGAGGTAATCGTGGACAACTGACAAATAATTATAGGAACACGGAAAAATTATATTATATTATATTTTAAATTAAATATAATATAATATAATATAATATAATTATAACTATAACTATTTTAGTATAACTAATGACAATTTTTATCCTTTTGGCGACTATAAGACTATCAAGTGACCAATATTCCCCTTTTATCTCCTATGAACTGTATGAATCGCTCGATGAAAAATCGTCAATTACAATTACAACTATATGTTTTTACTATAGTTGTGATGTTAAATTCTCTATCAATTTATAAAAGTAATGGAATATATCGTAAATTTAGTAATGTCATAATTTATATGTAATGTCATAAACTTATCATGTAATGCCGAGTGTGGCATTAGTTTGAAATTTACAGAGTTAATGGAATTACAAAGTTTGATAATTTATGGATACCTGTGTAATGTCAACAAAATGGAATATTTGGCATTACCCGAATTGTTTGTTTGATATCATTCTTTTACTGTCATTAACAATTATTATTGTCAAATTGAAGAAAATTATCTAAATAAAGATTAAAGAATATATATTTCAACAGACTATATAAAAACTGAAATCTACAAACATTCATACATATTTAGTTGCGTTAATTTGTATAAAGTAAGACTTATAAGTATATATAAGACGTATGTATAAGTATCTATATATACATAAATAGTTAGTTATTAGCACTACACAAAGCTATCGATCACATACATGTTTATGACTATATCATACACTTGTATTAGTCAGTCGACAGTAAATATTTAAATAAGATTTTTCTCCAGGCAAAATAAGACGTTGAAGTATGTATATATATAATATATAAAGTACAAAATGTATAATGTTAGCTGTGTGTATATAAAATAACAAATATTTTACTGAAAACTACATTGAGATACTTTCTATAGTGAGATAAAGACGTATGTATGAGGTATGAATAAAATAACGATTGAATTTGGTTAGATGCACACCAAAGTATTCATTTTGTCATTAAAAGAACTTTATACTCCAGCCACAGACATCAGATATATATATGTATATCATAATAACGACTGGTATTATATAAATTTCCTCATACGTATAATTGATCTCTATCTGCAAAAAGATGAAATTAGCTTCAGCCTTGATAAAATGTTTAAATACTCAATATTTCATTTCATTTTGTTTTATTTAGATTAATTAACTTACGATATCTTAAGATAACTTAATGTGTAGTTTGCTAGAAAAAAAAATTATCCTCACACGTGGTTATTGTATAGGCGATATGTATCAAATGATACATTTTTCGTAATACAAACCAATTTTCTCAGACACCACAGAGATAATTACAGTTAAATCGACTGTAGTTTCTGGTAGTGAAAGTTGCTTTTCAATAACTACTTGGATAATAAGATTTGATGAGCTTTTGACGAATAGAAAAACATTTTCCCAACAATATTACGTACAGAAAATTTATTTTGCCTTATGTTACGGAAACTGACAAATAAGATAGATGTGATTCAGCTCAAACCAGTCTACGAGTATATATATATATATGCAATGTCTGTCTATGAATCCTAAAGAAACGAAAATGTAAACAAACAAACAAATAAATAAGTATATATATGTATAATGAAATAAACATAAAAGGTGTGTAAGTATTGAACCCAAAGTCATCGTTTATAGTAAGTTATAGAGGTACTATAACACACATACAAAGACCATCCAAATGACACACATAGAATATATAAGTTAGAAAGAACAGGTCTGTAAATAGGCATCTGTATATTATATGTAAACAACAAGGGCTAAATGCGCTACTCGTACGTATGATAGTATATTCAAACGGAGTATTAATATATATCAAGAGTTACTAAACAGCATGAACGAAAAAGGTCAGAGCTTGACGGTTGTCTATATTGCTGGTCATGAATTTCATATAATTAAAATATATATATAATTGGCATTATATTTTACTATGTAGACCTTTAAAAAAATGACATAATAATAAAAAAATTATGAACAAAAGATACAAAGTTATTATAATAGGACTGGCAAATATTTCAGACTGTGAACGTAATCATCCTCAACCAAAACCATTTATAGAATCATGGTTTGATTAAGAATGACTTCGATTAGAATATGAAATATCAGTCCATATAATAATAATAATAATAATGTTACGCCTTATGTTTGCTTTTGATCTAAACATAATTTCATGTATATATTACCTATAAAAGAGTATTGAGGAAAAAGATAATATGGTCATTAATAATGTAACAGTGACATATTCCTTTTAAAGTATATCATATGAAATTTGCCAGCAATAATAACAAACTGATTTTATTTAAAGCATATTTTCTAGGTTAAAATACTTACTTTTTCCAAAGAATCCTTGATCACCATCTTAAATTTTTTACGTAAAATAGTTTTAAATTATTAAAATATATTTCAAATTTAGAACAATTATAAAGCTATATAGATAAATAATATAAACCAGGCAGTACAGCTTTATTTTATTTATAAAACTGATATTATATATATCGCAATTAATATATATACATAAAATGATTATTTAATGATTACTTCTTTGTATATTATAATTCTAAAATAAATTCTGCTGATAAATTTTAAATTATAAATAACATTGCATTTTTAAAAAGTGGAGAAAATAAATAGATTTTTCAGAAAGTGGATAAAACATTTGAAATGTAAACGTTGCTCTGGAAAATAAATTTTATCATAAAACGTTTATTTTAATATATTTTGAGTGATCTGACACTAATGAAAGACATGGGCTGACTCTCAAATATTGCCTTGTGAAAGTAACGAAATAAAGGAACTAAACAACAAAAATAAGTGAATTCAATATATGCGTGTGCTATTTTTATCTTCTCAATCTAGGCTTATAGTATGGTAGTAGATATCTATAGGAAAGGATCGGAAGAAGCATATATAAAAAGGAGGAGCTGTGAAATCAACGGCCATTGTCAGTGTTCCATCACGCTAACCGGTAATGAAGTCTAAATTAACTTGTCAAATGCAGAATAGACTTTTGGGATATCCAAAAGAATGCGGTTTGTTTCTATCTAAATATATATATATATGCTCTCCATACAACCGCACAGTTGACACAGCTATATGCTGTTCAAGTTCTGATGAGGATGAGACATTCAAAAAATATTTAGTTGCAATTCTCTAAAAGAAATATACGCACATTGTTGGTATTCTTTTCGTTATTTCCAAATTGGTACCATGAGAAGGATTTGTACCATGAGAAGGATTTATATAATGTTCTAGAATCGGTCTATATTTATTTCATCTTCTCAATATTATGTATTTAATAAGGGGTAACCACTGTTAGGTTTCGAGATCTCATTTAGTCTACTAAATAAATAATTTAGATAATTTATATCTTTAAATGTACAAAAACGAAATCGTGTGATTTTATAAAAGTAAAATGATTTGTGAAATAAGGAACTTTCCAAGAAAATATGAGATACATTTATGATATGATTCCATCACATCTATTTTAGAAAGTCTATAACAAATATTTTTTAAGAATTTCCAACTGCCTTTCAATTATTCAAAGCAATTTGAATCTCGATATTTCTTCTGAAGATTTATTTCTCTTTATGTCATATTCAAATGTCAACCTTTCATTTTATTCCTATTAACATTTATAAATATTTGTGATATTTTCTGATCGAAAAATTATCCTGTTTTTGTTATCAATGGTATAGTCGTAATCCGTGTTTATCATTTCTTCAGAGTAGATCTTTAGTTTTTGTGGTCTTTTGCTATTTTATTTGTAAATAATGTGGCTCAATGTAAATTGCACTTTTTATATATTTAAGTTACCTACTTATACAAAGGCCACTTATGATTAGTTATAGAATTTCTATTGATTAATTTTTTTATAATAATGTAATATTTTAATAAAATGAAACTCTAGTTACTTCAGAATATTCATAATTTAGTACGAACAGTACGTGTATAGTGCATAATATAAATTATATTCGGAATTTTATATTTTTTTACTTGATTCATATTGATTGTGCAACAATGTTTGTTCTTGTCAAAATTTTCATAAACGTTGATAGACAGTACTTGTCCTTTTAATGTGTTTAATATCTATTTTTAAATATTTAAAATTGTAATCCACTTTTATTATTTTGGTTGAAATTTAATTCTTAAAAGTATATTATAAATATAGGAATTTTTTAAAATTAACGTTTTAAACATTGCGAATAAGCAATATTTATACTTATCTTTACATAAATGTTGATCATTTTAAAATAAATGTGATAAATTTAAAATAATTTAAATAGTGCTATTTGCGATAATTATTTCATATACATTTTTATTTTAAAAAGTAAAAAATCAAGAAAACATCTTTATTACTGGCAATTAGTAATGAATGGGAAGTCGGCTTTATTATAGTCGACTTATACAGCCATAAAATGCCATTTTATAAAAAATGTAGGTATAGTAATCCTTTCATATAAATGCAATATAATACAATCTCAACAACATTTAGACTAGATAATAAACTAAAAAATAATAATAAAATATTAATATAGATAACTAACTATAAATAAAACGGACATGAAAGTCTTAAATATGAATCAAGAGCCAGGTTAATTGATTTGTGGCTTTAATAATTGTCGTACTCAAACTTGCAAGATAATAATTAGTACAATACCATCACTTCAATAGGTAGCAGTTTAGCTCTTTATAATAGGGAAATCAATTTGTAGATACCACACACACGCATACTTATATATAATGCTCATACTTAATAAAACATATAGATCAGTATTTAATACTTAAATTGATAGTTATATAGGTTAGGTTCAGGATTCACACAAAATTACTCAAAACTAAAAGTAAACTGCAAAAAGTAGGTACCATAATATATGCTACTAACTATAATTTAGTATTGTGAAAAGGAAATAAGATGCAATTCATATTCACAGTTTATTAATATCAATATATAAATAAAGACCTGTATCTGTTTAGGCGTATGAGAAAGACATAAGAAATTTGGTACGTATACTAAAGATATCTTATTAGGTATGCATAAGAGATCATAATTATTATCAATCAATATAAAAGCGATTTTTCAATAGTTTCAAATAATTTATAATGTAGTACTACATTTTAATTACTACTACTTATTTAAAACAATTTTATATTTCCGCATCTATAAGTATACATTTTACTGCAATCACGTGTTTTGCAGTCTAAAAAGGGTAATTCATAAACGTTGAAAATGAAATGCATCGCAGAAAAAAATAGATTGTCCTTTTACCTTTTATGTCTTCTAAAAGTGATAATAATTGAAACAATAAAAATACATTTCATTAGGTTTGTACTAAGCTATTCCCAATTATAATTGAGGATATATAAAAATGAGTAATCAAAACAATATATGATAAATAATACAAATATAAAATGGTTGAAGTACCTATATAGTTGATTTAAAAGAAATACAATAAAATGTAAAAACCAAGAGTATAAGCTAATTATTTCAGAGGAATAGTTGACTAAATACAGCTATGTAAATCTAGTATTTATTATATGACAAAAATTGAAATGATACAAGTATATAATGAACATTATTAAAATGTGACTGACCAGCTTTCTTAATAAGAATGGGGTCGCCCAACTGAATGTAGAAGGATTCATTCTTTTCGTATTCGTTGTCGTCGACTACTCGAACTTTTATGGAAGCTCTGAAATATAAAACCATATTTAATTTAATTAAAAAATGATATGTATTATTATTATTATTTTTTTATTTATTAAAGGTGTTTATGTGAGCATAAACAATTAATACTATATATTGTATATTGCTATTAACATAGGCACACATCCATACATATATATTTATAATACAATAAACAGCTTATTTAATATTGCTCATATGTATTTATAATATTGTTTTAAGTATAGTGAGATGTCTGATTTCTGAAATATACTGTGCATATTCATAAAAATGTAGAATCTTTGAAGTTTATAAATCACCAGGTGCATCATTTTATTTTGTAACATGAGTGTATATCACTAGACAACGGCAGTAGTGATGCAATATTGAAGTGTATACATATATATCTAATTATACATATCAAATACGCATGGACAATAATTATATTTGTAGGTCTTATTTATTTTCGTATTACTCTTATATTCAATGGACCATGCATCAAATTAAATGAAACATCAACATTATACACACATATAGGTAGAGATAATAAGCTTATATATTTAATAATTTATTTTTTTACATATATAAGTTAATGAAATATTTCAAATATATCAAAATGTTATATCGTATATACACTTTACATGCTTAATACTTGTTATATATTGTTTATTAATTTTATTTGTGTAACATTTAATTATTAAAATAATGACAAATTTTACATTATTAATATTTATTATTTGAAGAGTCAGTGTGTTTAAGATAAAAGGTTACGCAAAAGTATATTCTGCAGGAAAGTATATGCTATAGTATTAATGCAATAAATATTATTCAAATCTATAAACATAGTATTTTTGAAAAATAGGTTGTTATACACATCTATAAAAATAGTAGAATTAAAAAATAGATTTTTAGCGAAGCAATGTTTGATTGAAGATAATTTATATAAAGGTGATAAATAAACTAGTAGTTATAAAGGCAACAGAAATGGAGAAAATCAATAGATGCTCGTAAAGAAAAGTGATGCCTAAAAGTGAAAAATTGTCTAATTATTATTAACGGATATAATATTTTAATTTTATAAACAAAAAAGGCAATTGAAGTGTATAAACAAATGTTTAGAATGAATTGATTTTCTCCAGAACGTTTACGTATGAGAAATAAATAAATTGAAATTGATAATATGTACATATATATATAAAACGTATTTATTAAGCGTGTTAATATAATCTGTTACAAGTTAATAATAAGCAAAATAGAATACTATTATGTAGAATAAGTTTTAGTAAAATATGAAGTATGAAGTATGAAATATGGAAACATCATTATGTATATTATGTAGTTTTGGAAAATTATGGAGGAAAAATTTAAAATATATTAAAAAGCATTTAAAATATTTGTATTTTATTAAATATTTTTTAATCAGAAAAATATAAAAATATGCATAGTACAAGTAATAAATCGAAATTTTTATATTCCTAGTTATAATTTCATTGTTATATAATTTCTAATAAGATGCATTTTATATATAATGCATCTTTATGTTTTAAATTTACATATTATATAAAACATTTAGGTATGTATAAATAGTTTTCTCAAGAATTAAAGAGATGATAATGTCATGATTAATTTAGTTAATATGTTTATACATTGCAACGTCTCTTTAACTGATTCTGTTAGCTTTCAGTGTAACATTTGTTCCTACTCTTTCATAGTGAGCTCATGAAGGATAACTGTATTTACGCAGGGGACACAAATTATGCAGATTTCTCTTCTATAGTGCTAACTCCTAATTACAAAATGATTACATTCAATATGAAAGCCTTCATCGATATATATGTGTGTAAATCTATAACTCAATAGAAGAAAAATATATATCATATTAAAAAATACATTTTTACCTTGTATATACTATATTTAAAATACATACACTATTAAGATAAATTTAAATTAAACTCACATATAGTGAGTTTATAAACTGAAACATTGTGATGTCTATAGTTATATATTCGTTACTCGTGAGTGCATAATTATATGTCTATAATTGTGCCATTGGAAATCTCTATATGTTAGGCAGTATATTCGGTACTAATGAAATAGATTTTATTTGTATGTTATATATATTTTAATACAAAAATATGTGTACTTAGGTATAGCTTAAAGCCAACGCGAATATTGTCAACAAAATTTCAATTTGTATTAATGCAAAAATCATTGCGTATACAAACGAATGTCACATTGAATTATTTTTATGATCTTTTCAGATTATATTATATTCATATCTTTATTACATTATAAATAAGGGTACAACGGCTGTCAATTAAAATAACGCTTCACGTGTTAGACAACTGTTATTTGGAGAAATATTTTCATGCCGTATATCTGTAATTAAGAAGAAGTATAATATATAATATTTAGTGTTATCAATCTACATTTTACTGTTTGAGGAAGACCCTTGACACTGTTAAGTTTCGAATTATTTACTTTATGTAAAAACTAAATTTCCACTTAAAATTATGTACCTACAATATCATTATGTATAGTCAGTACTATGTGAAATACTTTATGTATTCAACACAATGCTATATTGTTTCCATATACAATGTTATCAAATGATTATACTTCTACAATTTTTAATCATTTATTAAATACATTTAATATTGTTTATGTAAACGTATACATGTATTTAATATATCTATACACAAATTTATGTTTAATATTGTTTCTAGTAACTTCTATAAAAATATATGTACTTGTTTCATTGCACTATATTATCCTTGTACTATAGTTTACCGATCTATATACTTACATAAAGGCAATTTGGAAAATTACTTATACAAATGTTACACGGCAGTACAAAATGTCTACACTAGATCAAGTGGAAACACCTAAGGACATAGCATCATTAAACTTCACCTCAGAACAACAAATAAAAACATTATACACATAGAATTCCAAATAAACGCCTTGATATATTGACGGATAGGTTTCAGTCTTGAAGCTACTAAAGAAACGATACAGGCATATTTGATTATATGCATTCCGATTACGAGATACATCCGTATTCAAATCTATATGTATAGATCTGGTCTACAGTTTTGCATGTCTTGTTCTACCTGAAACCTTATAGAATACTGTAGCACCCGATTTATGATAATAAACCCCGATATCAAGTCACTTAGGGTCATACGTTCCACTTGTTACAACTCTCCCTGAACAATTTCAGAAACAAGGAAGCATACTGCTCCCAATCTAGAGAAAGACGTTGCAGAAATATAAGTCAGCCTTAAATATGAAAGCTTGTGGAATGATGGCCTATTCTAATCATTATTTGCTACCACCTGAAACTCATGTATAGCGATAACAATTTTATGTTCTTATGCTGTACACATTATAAAATCTGATGTATGTATGTATAGTGTATGTCATGACATTTGTTTTATAGGTTGTCGTTTTCTCAAAGAAGCATGAAACTATAGTTGAACATGAACCACAGGAATGAGGGGAGAACCGGCCTCCTCAATGCAGAGCTTAGTAAAGAAAGTCATACGGCAGCTGCAGGATGGCTGATAGAAACTGTAGAGTCTATTCAGAATATAACTCGCATTCAGTGCAATCGGAAGTGCACAGTATGAAATGGAAGAACACGTTCATTTTTCCAATACAGTACCCGGATGTATATATGTATGTAGTGTTTTAGCGCATCCCTGCTAAAGTAAATGCGCCTACATGTCGATACAAAAGTACAAATTGGCAGCCAAGGGTTTTATAAGAAACTTGATAAGCTTATAGCGTGCGTCATATACCTTCCTATAATTCTCTATTTCAATCTACCCTTCTTTACCTCTTGTCCTTTCTTAGTGCAATGTAATGCGCAAATTCTAATTCAATTTCTGTGTTTGTATGTTGATGTGTGTTTTACAGTCTAAAATTCTAGAAAAGGCAATGAAGAACAAGAATCTCTATACCTATTTTATATTGGATTTGCCGGCAATATATATATATATATATATATATATATACTGTTGAACCTTGATATAAATCCAGTCGCTTTGGGATCTTAACTGGGGTTCGTTGCGCGCTGATGTACCTATGCCATCTTCTATTTTTCTTGCTGGACAGACTTTCGTTCTTCCTTTCTCCCTTTCTCCCTTTCCTCAAATGGAGGGCACATGGATTCTACGTCGATCAGTAGTCAGTACCTACAGCTGCATGCACTATACCGAGAATATATATGAATAGTCAGCAATTTTACATGAATGGTTCTTATACCCTAGCCAGGTTAGTCACCCGGCCTGTGTGATTAGTTTTTATAACTTAGGATGAATGGATGGTCGAAAGACAGTATAGGTATGTGTATATGTTTTGCACGTAGGAATATTAAAATATACTCTACGCCAACATTCGATATATAATAATATATTTCACACATGAGGAACACAGCGAAGTTATAAGTGTAATTACTGGTGAAGAAAATGAACACGACTTTTTGGATCAATGAGCAATCTTATTGACACCCATTTTCTTTTTCATCAGCATAATTTATAGAGTGTAGACCTTTACATTTACTACGTATACTTTGCATAAATGTAGCCATATAAAACTGTGCGTATAAGCAAAATGCAGCAACAGAAGAGGAAAAGTTTTCAAGAGTGAATGTTAACATGGTAAATTTTGGCAGAATTTCAGAAATGTAGCATAAGTGCAAACATATAGCGCTGGGGATATTTAAATGACTCGCGTCATTTACGACAGTCAACATCAAGAGTTAAATCAAGGAAGCGTACTATACTGCATCTGCAGTTCTGAAGACGTCATATATCAATCAGTTGTAATATTCCTCTTTCCTAAAACAGCATGAGAGAAAGTTCTAAAGATTGAAGTATCTCCTGGTGAAGATGTGGTACACACAATTCTTATTCCCAGCTGGTAACTAACTATAAAGGAGGAAATACATTATCCCTATCTCCTATTTTTTTATCTTTTTAAGGGGAAGCTGCACAGATAGCCAGGAACAGCCGTAACCACCGAACGATCCGTGACAGTTCCCGTAGAAGCTGTCAATGTTTACCAGCGCTATCACAATTTGGATCGCTCTATACTGTATTCTGTGATTTATAGTTCCGACTTTTGGAATAAGTACGAGGAGTTTATGTTGATATATCCACCCGAGGATACAGTCTATAATTATTGCAGACAGCGCTACAATCGGCCGGCTACTAGGGCACAGATTCTTGTTCCAGAACTCCCGGTGAATTTATGTCACATTCTGACGCAAGTGAGAGACAGCCTCGACTGCTGTCAGCTATGCCATAAACAGTTCCTTTACAGACCACTTTTTTCTACTTTTCAATATATTGATAAGTTTAAACAACTGATGTGATAGCAAAAACAATTGTTATTTTGATGCGAAATCGATGACATTCCACCCTTAAAACTTAAGCTATAAGGACATACGTAAACACTTATATTAAAACGTGTTTGTCTAAGTGCATGAACTATTCCATTTCATATAATGAAACAAGCCTATTTCATTAGAAACTCTTACTATATAGCTAAATAAGGAGTAACATTAAAATATAGACTGTACTGTAAAAACAAACTTTTTTAACAAAATTGTTAAACTTCTCTCTTCCTAGAAATGAATAATGCCCATATTGATTAACTTCTTTAACAAATTTACGAATAATATACACGTGTTAAATTATATAAATCCCTCTCAAATAATAAAACATCGGATTGTATAATACTGTATTACTAAGTACAATCAAAAGTGTAACTCAATATGGATAAATATTGATAACAATTAATTGTAATTGTATAAGTTAATGTCTGTTTTAATGAACTTTTTCAAAATGTATCAAATTTATCGGTGAACATTCATCAAGGTAATGTGCATTAGATAAAACCGCAGCTTAATTATTAATACAATTTACATTAAAATATTAATTTTTAAAACTTATATTGTAGGTAAAGCAAAGATCCATATTTTAATTAATAGTGTAAACCAATTATAACAACTGTTTTTATTTGGTTTAAAATTAAATATTCCCATTATAATTTTTTAATAAAACGAAGATTTTATTTCATACATTATTTATTATGATACGATTGAATGTAACAATAGAAGAAAGTTTATACGAGTCTAACCAAAATATTATTATGGTTTGAATGCTATTTCAATATTCACAGAAGTAATTATATTTCACTTTAAAGAGGTATCTGTTGTTCTTCACACAATAATATTATGATGACGATACTACCTAATTATTCATTATGGGGATTAGAATGCTCATAGCAAAATATACTAGTATGCCAGGCTATTGTGCACTTATAGTGAATGAAATTGTTGATAAACGTAGAAAACAGAAAAATGTGTCAGAGAATTAAAATGTATCTATTAATAATCGGGCGTCAGTAAAATACTTAACATAGGAAAACATTATTTTAATGTATTTATAAAGAAGTAGTCGAAAGTTAGAACTCTTAACACATGTCTAAAATAATCATACATACATTTAAAATGTATATATTTATTACCTATAATTCTAATATTTCAGTCAGATTATTAATAACGTATGATTATATATGTTATCTATGAGAAGATACTATATAAAATGAACAACTTTTATTTATATTAAAACATGAGATTTGGGTATTACAATGAAAATTTGCAGACAAAAAATGTTTCAATATAATATATTTTAAAATGTTGCACGAGTTTTATTTGACTTTATTTTTAGCATAAAAATGCGTCCTGGTAATGTACTTTAATTAATAGTTTATAATATTATATTTTATCACGTAACATAAAATAAGTACTTCTGCTACTGTTACTCTCATATATTTTAATAAGATTTTTGTGTCAAGAAACATATCAAGGAATATTTGTGAATATTTTGTCAGCATATTTGAAATTGAATTTTAATAAAAGTATTTAAAGCTATTCAAATTCGTTTCCATCTATATTTATACATCATTCTTTATATTAATGAATATCTACATATGTTCATTAAAAAATAATTATTTCATGTATACTATTGATTGTAAATGCCAGCGGAAAATTGGAAATATATTTTAAATATATTTTAAAGGAATATGGATAATAATCTAATAAACAATCTGATCGGAAGACTAAACACTTTATTCACGAAGTTTCGTGTATTTGCATGTTTCAGTTGCTCCAAACTTGTATTTCCTATACATTAAATATAGAAAATGGCTTTGCAGAAAAGAAATAATTTATTCTTTACAGGAGCAGAGCATGTACTTGTTATACATTTGTCTCGCTTTCATCAGCCAAATTTTAATTAGTTATCCCCAAAGTAATTATGTCTTTCCTCCTAAAAAATCCTGTAAAGTTGTCAACAAAATTTTCCACAATAGTTTATAGAGGTATAGCGTGTATACCTAATATTGTACCGAGAATATTGTTAATTCACGTTCTTATTCTTATTCAGATGTTGAATAATTAATCATAATTAATAATCAGGAAAGTTATTTATGTGTAAAAATATTCTCTTAAAACTCATAAAAATGCACTGCTGTGTAAAACCCTACTAGGACGGATGACTTTTTTTTGCTACAAAGCAAACTTGTAATGAGAAACAATAGGGGACGGATTTCAAATTATTCATCACGTTTCAGTCAGATCGTTATACGCAGTTCTTTTTAAAGACTAAACCTAGTCGCATTATGTTTCATGTGGATACGGATATATAATTAAAACAATAAGTTATTTTCACTTTGAACCTTTACGTCACTATTTAAAGATGTGTAATTATACATTACAAATATAATTGTTCTTTGTGACCAAACAATTAGGTATGAAAACTTTAATTTTATGTAAAAAGATTTTGCTTTAAAAAAATATTTTAAAATATCACAGCATCAATATGCATGCTACAGCGTAAGATAAAAGATTAGTGTTTAAATATTAACATTACTTTACTAATTTCACATATAAATACAATACCTACGTATATTTTCGTTTAAAAAATTAATTATAAAAAAACTGAAATAAATATGTATATTGTATTTTTAAACATAAATTTGTTATTGGAATATAAATTTATGCATTGATTTATTTATCGATCATAGTTATTTATATATGATCCATTAGAAGACCAAATTTCTAAATATAGTTAAATATTTCATTTATTTAAAAGAATAAGAAAAATATGCAATTATTATTTAGTTGAATATAGTTAATCTATACGACAAAGGTAGAAATATATTATGTATATTTGCATACATATATATTGGAGGTAATTTACTTCACAGACTTATTCTAAGTATGCAAATTTTCATATTATTTAATCCTAATTATATTATATCGCTATCGAAAATAAAACAAACAGTACACAATTTAAACAGCTGAACTGAATACAGCTGAATAAAATACATGACAACAAAAAATGTCACTAAATGTGGATAATGTTGACATGACAATAAACAATGTCACTAAATATTGATAATGTTGAAATGACAACAAACAATGTCACTAAATATTGATAATGTTGACATGACAACAAACAATGTCACTAAATATTGATAATGTGGAAATGACAACATTATATGAAAAATGTAAAGAAGGAATGTTTTATTTAAAGAAATTATTATTAGAAAAAAAAGAAATAGTGTGAAAAATCGAACATTCTAATGTGGGTAGAACCAAGTCGCTTCTGAAGTATATTGGATTCCAATTTTCTCTGTTTTCATCTAGCTGTCCGGTTAATCTTTTTGCTGTAACAAGTTTTGTCTGTTTTCCGATATCAAATCTATATACTACCAAACCTAGTTAATTTTATCCTTCTCAAAGATATCGACAAAGAGATACAACTTTGGCAACTTACACAACTGCAGTGTAGATGAAGATATCTCAGCATGCAAGGAGGTAGGTAGGTATATAGGGGCAGAAGAAATGGAGTGATGGAAATTTCAAATGTTGTCCCCTTATGTATTGTTGAATAGTGTGACTATATTGAATCACATATGAGCCTGGGAATAGGGTTTAACACGGAAGGAATTTTTCGAGATAGTTGGTACTAGTAAGGGGATTTATAATCTTTTGTCAGAGACTGTCTTACATTCGCAGGGTTAACGGATTTAGACTGACTTAAATTCGTAAATTGTTGAATGAAATTTAGTTTACTGTTGGAGCAATCTATGTAGTTCTTTAAAGTAGATTCTTACGCTTTGGATTCTGAATTCTATCTTATTTTCAAATGTCTAATTAAAAAATGTGGTTCTATAAAGCTTGATGTTAGGTTGCATGCAAAATATGAGGATTTAAGTCTACGTCTTTAAGTTTTGTGAGGTAACCTTTGTTTTAAATACTAAATAAAATTAATGTTTCAAATTATCTGTATTTTGTTTCTACTCTGAAACAAAGTAACGTACCAAATTATCTAAATTGTATTTTAATGAATTTTTTGCATAAGAAAACATGTTCTGTATATATGAAATACAAAAAGTGAAGTTTTATATCCCTATTTTCAAATCAAATGAATATTACAACGGCAAACTTGTTTTGTATATGTAATTCATATAAGTTTAAATCTATGATGTATAGTTGGTTACATATTATGTATATAATCCTAAGCATAGAGTACACATAGAGAAACGACTTTAAGGGCGTTGCTAAGGATTTTGAATCCACAATACATAAAATCTATTTTTTGATAGTTATTAGTTAACTACAACTACGATAAGTATTTATATGTAACAAGTATCATTTTATAATTAATCAATAATAAAATAATCAATATATTATACGATAATTTAAATAAATTACTATTATTGTGCTTTTGTTTACATTGACGGCAGCCATTCATGTCTACCTTGACAAATGTTTTAGCATTGAAAATTCCAGGAAGTGATAGATTTTTTCCGTTTATGGCTGTAGGAATCACTAAAACTTTTAAAGTTTAGATTTTCCAAATGTAAAACAATAGCTTACAGGTAATTTATATATTTTCATAACAAAAATAACAATATATATTTTTGTTA